>OU426983.1:104564075-104766575 GCA_911387785.2 Aelia acuminata | reverse complement strand
GTTCCCACGGTTTATAGTTTTTGAGCTAGTCTGTTCACACACACACACACACAGACACACACACACACACACACACACACACACACACACACACACACACACACACACACACACACACACACACACACACACACACACACACACACACACACACACACACACACACAGACCATTTCGCGGGACTTGGTTATTTCGACTCAGGGTGTCCCAAAACGTGTATTTCCGTTGAAAACCGGAAGTCGAAATTTTTCACGATCGCAATACTTCCACTTACTATATATTTCATATATAGGTAAGTGAAAGTAAAATTAAGTTTTGTTTATTTTCATAAAATATACCACAAGGGATGATTATGTTTCTATGATCGATGATTGTGTTTTGAAATATAAATCCGAATTCTATACAGGGAGTATCCCACTTTTGCTGTTGAACTTGACATCATTGCATGATATTTCGTTTTGATGTTTCAGACATTCAAATCAACCGATAGCCTTTGCATTCAAAAGCACTTTCTATGTCAAACGGATATTTTAACATGACTCAGTTTTGTTTTTAAATGGAATGACATTTAGATTTCTCTACGATATTGTACACACGCTTAAATAATGCTAAATAACTAGTGACGAAATACGACGAGTAGGTGTTTAATTTGGTTAATTAATGATCTCCGTCTCCAATTATCTCCTCAGGAATTTCGATTCACTTTTCTGGCTTTGTTATGAAGCGTAACATATTGCGTTAGGATTTGCGTTTCATTGTTGCGTGGAAGGGGTTAGTTATGTCATACAAGGTTATACATTGTTGAACGTGTGGATTCCATCCTGTGCTGTATCTGGGATTTCATCTTCTTTAGTAGACAAAGCATTGTGTTGTCAGTTGAGCGTTAGGAAAACATTTGAATAAACAAGTCGATGAATTCATTAATACTTAATTGATACTCTTTCGTTAGACAAATGTTTATTTTTGGTGCGCTCAAATTTTATTGTAGCCGACGTTTCGACTGTGACAGATGGACGTCAATTTCCGAAATGGCGTTATTTAATATTAACATAACATAACCTTAGTAGAAAAGAAAACGTGCTGTGAAATATTTTTTTATAATTTAGTATTATCACATTATTAAAAGTTATTTATTTAAGAAAAATAAAAGTTTATCGAATGTTCATTCTGAATAAAAGAAACCTTGTTCTTAGTTTCGAGACGAATGGTATTTCAGAAAATAAGGTTGGATCAGACCAACTGGTACCGTTTAGATTGAATCAGTTCGATAGTAAAAGAAGGGCTTATGTCATAGGCCAATCCAGGATTCTGAAAAATTGCTACCTAGAGTAAGAAATGACTGCACGATTCGCTCTGGCGTTTTAGGAGAGCTGTGGAAATTGCTACTGTTTATATCTGACCTGACTGGGAGGAATTTTAAAGGCTGGAGTAGTCCGCGCTACCTAACGTAATCAAGTTCACAGTCAACGCAGGATGTGTGAAGACTTCGAATTTACAATGCAATTTATTATTATACACATCAGTTTAAACTGAGATAAGCAAGAAAAATGACCAACTCTCAGCCATCATAATTATATTTCAATAATTAGTTTAGAGAATTTTTAAATATTTAAAATTAAACAAAATCGTTCGTTTCACTCAAGTTTCTTAGTTTTTCTAATTATTAGCTATACGTGGCATTACTGAACTTTAGCAAACATTCTGTTATATTAACAATAATCACATTCGCTCACAGTATTAATTTAAATTGTTTATTACTTGATTGTGACTGAGCTCCTTTAAGCATTAACCAAGTAAGCAAATCAAAATTTTCCAGGGTTCGAGAATAACTCTTATATTCTCGGAAAGAGAATAAAAGTCAAATCCGAACTTCTGTAGTTCTAATAAATAAATAAAAATCACATCATGATTTATATTTCGGAACATAAAATAAAAGTCCTGATATGATTTTTATCACAATTATATCTAATATAAGATTCTGAGCTTGATTTTAAAATAAATATATATATCTTTTTTTTCGGATTTCTCCAGATTGGTATACTATTATTATTGGGTATAATAAATTACCTTATATCGATCTAAATATTAGCTTCTCAAACTACATGCAAAAAATTAGCTTATCAAGGATGCTGATAATGAAAATAATATCGATTTAAAGTCTCAGGCTCCCTCAGGTATCGACTTTTATATTACAACTTACCCGATATTTGGGGTGGACTTCTAGATTAATTAGGTCCTGATTATGAAAATGATATAGATTTTTCGATTACGCGCTCAGGTATCGATTTATTACAATATGACAAGAGTATTGATTTATACCGAGATAGTAACCTTTAAATCTATATATTACTAGCTGTAATATAATGTAATAAGCCGGTTTCACCCGGAGAGTTTCATTTTTTAAATCTATAAAATCTATAAAGTGAGACTTTTATCGACTCAAACGGTCGATTTCATAAAAAAGCGATGTAAAGCGGGATCAAAACGATTTTTCTAACTACAAAGAATATACCCAGAGATTGGCTGAAGTTATGCAATTTTAACATGGACTGGTTTTCGCACCTGGTATCAAAGAACCACTGAGCGAAATTTGGAGAATTTAGGACAATCGATTGATTTCTATAAAGAACAAACAGAATTTCATCTTTATTTGTATAGAAGATTTTTATAATCAGTGACTACCTAGCAATACACACTAACATCATTTACATCATAAAAGTTATAATAAATCGAAACTTAAGCGTGTAATAGAAATTTCATATCATTTTCATAATCAGCCCTCAATTAACCTACGAGCGGACCCCTGTATCGCATTAGTAGTATAGGAAAAAATAATTTAAAGGAATATTTGTAATGTTTACGTGAACATATGTTCTCATGTACCGTGAGGTGTTGGGGGGGGGGGGGATATATTGAAGTGTAGGGTGTACTACTTCATGTGGAGAGAGTAGAGCATTCCGATTATTCAAGCTAATGCAACTTTTGTCAAAAAAAAAAAAGATATTGAGATTCTGAGATAAGACATAAATATAATAAGCTACATTCTGAAAGAGCATTTAGTGTTGGGATTGGAGGGGACTGTACTAGACAAAGTGACTACGGAAGACTGATTACATTTAAATAAAATAAAAGAGCTCTAAAGATATCGAGGAGTGGCCCATGCACCGCTTCCTCTAGCCTTGATCCGATCCCCATTAGCATACAATGCCCATCTGCTCTAGTCCTGTTTACAATAGCCGTGTCGGTAGCCGGCAGTTCTAACTGTATTAGGTCATCAACCACAGCTACCAGGAGTATCAAGTCCTTCGAGGAGGAATGCAAGGAAGGTTTGCAAGAACTACGCAACTCGTCAAAAGCAGATAACTGTTAATGTGTATATTACCCCACCTGCAATGATCTGATCCAACTTTAATCTTATCTTATAGGTCGACTTAGTTACATAAAATTTTAAAAAGGTCATCTGAACTTGTAGAATTGCCAGATAACGTGGCTACAAATCTGTTAAAAAAGTTCATTCAAGTTCTGGTTCATTCAAGGGTTATTATCTGAAGGTGCGTAGATTTCACTTTCTAAAATTTCATTATTGAAATGTCATAATTTCGGGCCGAAAAAATTCATACGTACTCAGTGGTATATTACCTTCACTTTTTAAATAGTAGCCACCAGACAGGAGAACCTTTAATTGGTCTTTTAAAAAATTATGAAAACAATTTCAAAGTGAGGGAGTGAAGGGTGAGTGAGGTAGTGAAAAATTTGTCGAGGTAATAGTAAACTTTCAGAGGTGAAAGCAAAAGCGCCTATATTTTAAAGAAATACAAACTTAAAAAACAATAGAAATACAATAAAAACAATTTCGAATTCAAAAATAGAAAATTCCAAACGCGTATAGCCTAATGTAAGCTTGATTATAGAGTTAGGTTAGATTACAGTTACATACTTTAGTCTTAGTTTAGGAATCTTCATCTTTACATTCAAAAGCATTCCCAAATTCTTTTGAGAATACAAAGAATGTAGCTATTCGCTCCCTCATTTAAGAAATTTTTGGAAAAAATAAGGGAGTGAAGAATGAGGGAGTGAAATTTTCAAAGTCTTTATTATTTTTTAATCACTGTAAGTAGGTTAAAATTGAAAAATACTGCAGAATCAAAAAATATGACCATTTTCCATCGAAAAACATTAGTTGAGTAAAAAAATTGCTTGGAAACACCAATTTTTTTGAAGTGAGGGAGTTGAAGTAGCTATTGACCACAGCGTAGATTTCCCTCAAAACCTAAATCTCACAGCGCACACAGAGGTATTTGACCCCAAAAGCTGGCCAAAACTATTTTCTTCCATTTTATTAGTTAAAAAGTCCTCAAAATGGCTTTTAAATTTCTAATAGACATTAAAAATATGTTTTTAACAGTTAAAAACATATTCGTAGGTGAAAATTTTCCTAAAATAAATTTTTACGTTACTCCACCGACTGTGAAATAGGCATCTATGGGTTTACAATTTATGTTCGTATTATTTTCTCTTTATGCATTGCACCTATGAAGTATTCATATAACAAATAAAGTTTCATTATAAATTTATCTATTACTATTATTTTTGAAAAATGGGAATAGTGTAAAATAGGTAAAAATAAACATTTGTGGTGATAAAGTTTTACATAAAGTATACGGAAGGATAAAGGAGAAAAGGATACGGAGCCTAGGCAAATATAGAAAACATTTCTAAATTTATGAAATAACCACTTGATAGAACCACCCATATGCCATATATGTAAATAAAGCTTCCATACATGTAATAAAGTTTAAGCTTCCATATATGTAAGTTCTGATAGATAGTTTTTTTCTATTTTTTCTGATAAATTGAAATTTTTAAATGCTTTCCTATATTTTATGGTACGAGATGGAGTTTTTGTTAGATCCTTTAGAACATGGAACGCATTGATATCACCAGAATCTCTTAGTTTAAGATATAAGTGGCGTACGTCAGCATATTAGTGCTAGTTGATGAACTGAGTTTTTCTGTTAAACGCCTCTTGCTTCTTTCACTTAAACCATCAAATGATTTTTCAGGGCGTCCACCAGATCTTGAGCTTTTAATTGATATCGTCCCACTTAGCCATTCCTAGTTGCTGCTTTAAAAACTTTTCCTTTCATTGAAGAAGCATTCCATCTTACTTAGAAATCATGCCTCAAAATTCATAATTTATGTTTTAGCTCTTTCACCTGCTCTAGGCTACTAGCTAGGCAATATTTCCCAATGAGAAAAGACTACGAAAATTCCTTATTGTTTTTTAAAAGCTAATGCTTTCGACTTTAAAAATATGTCAAATAATACCCTTCTAATTATTATTATTATTCCAGAAGATCCTAAAATATAAATAAATGAAAATATAATAACATTTATTTTTTTAATATTTAATATTTGATGAAACTGCCATTTTAGAAATAAAAAATTATAAGTCTCCCATTCGCAGCTATTCGCAGATTTTCTTTCATGAAACATAAAGTAGGATAATTACACATTATCATAAAAAATATTTCGTTGCCCAGAAATGACCAGAAGTATAACTTTTTAACCTTCAAATTTTATTTTTAGCTCTAAAATCTACCTACCAAAAAACAAAGAAATATTGATACTAGTATTGAATACAAAAAATATATAACGGTCTGGATAACAAGTACAAACCTGGCCTCGAACTATCCATCATATGATAATGCCGATAATTCAGTAAAAACAAAGAAAATAAATATATTTTGTAGAACAATATTTATGAGCAGAGACGAGGTAAAGGCTAAGGTGAGATTGGAATTAGAATATCCGCCGGATTAAGGGCCTGGAAGAGATAAGAATCATCTTGCATGATCCAGCAGGTCCTCTACTTGAACTTCGAGTCATTATTTACCAGAAATTTTAAATTTCAAAA
The DNA here is from genome assembly GCA_911387785.2 of Aelia acuminata. NCBI lineage: Eukaryota > Metazoa > Arthropoda > Insecta > Hemiptera > Pentatomidae > Aelia > Aelia acuminata. The sequence continues at coordinate 104,760,658 of OU426983.1, read as the reverse complement.
AATGGGTTTTGGCCAGCTTTTAGGACCAAATACCCCTGTGTGCAGCGGAGGCAAGCGATCGCAGCCCCTGGTCGGCAGTCAAAACGATCCTAGGGTCTTCCCTGAACCGATTCTTTCCACCCCGGACTTTGAGCTATGTTCCCCTCAACGCTCAAACCATCCAACACTTGATGTGAGGGAGTGATGGAAAAACGTCTGGACATACCATTTTTATTTAGTTTATATTGGTTTTATTATTACCAATTGGTAACAATCAATGACACCGCTTATTTTTTCATGGAATCTTGAAGTAATGATTGACTTAACCGATTAATCAATTTAATCAAACACTCAATTGTTGAAATAATACGAATTTTTAAAGTGGCTTGCCTGGGAGTCGGACAAGGTGAGGGAGTGAAAAAACAATTACTTTTAATTTTTTTAAACCAATTATAAATTTAGTTTGGAGCTAAAACATAGCCTCCATAGAACGAAAGAGGGAGTGAAATAGTTCCTATTTTTAATAATGAAACACTGGTATCCCATTACAGTCTCAATAAAATATATTTTTTTTTTACATTCTTTAAATTTGGTGGACGTTTCCTATTTTTTTCTAGTAACTAGCTCTCATTTTAGTAGTTGAAAATGGACCAGACGTACGATTTACACATTTTCAGGTAATGACCCGTTCATTTCATTTATTGCCTGTTTCTGAAAAGATTATTAATGAGTTTTTGTTCAGAAAATGGAGCGGTGCAATTCAATAGTAAGACATTGAACTGCTGTACTCAAGGTACCGAGATAAAATCTGGCTATCCAGAGTACCCTTCTCCCCTCCCCCGTATTAAAATCCTCCATTGGTTCTAGTGGTACTTTTATTTTATTTTTTATTCACAAAAGGAGTAACAGCATCATCAATCCTGTTAGTTTTGATTAAATCAGTATTGAAAATGAAAAATATTTTCAGTTTGAATATTGTTTTTGTATTCAAACGGTTCAGTACATAACTATCCAATGTTCATTTAGTTTTATGAAAACTAGAAACCAGGTTTTAAAAATCTAATATGTGTAAAATAATAATGCAGTTTGCAGTGCATGGTATGAATAAAGAACTCCCTTCAGGCTGGGTAACTGATGGAAGGAAAAATGAAAATAAAAGACCTGAGCAGTTTTGTTCCATTAATCTAAGACTAACAAACTGAATCCAGTACAAAAGAAGCCAAACTTAGTTATTATTTTGTCATTTTTTTTCCTAAAGGTTTACTCGAGTTGGGCACACTAAAAATACTGTAAAAGAAGAATGCCTCTCCGTTGTAAATTTTTCTTTGCATGAGGCTTATAGATAAAAAAGGGGGTAAATTCATTAGGTCGTTTTTATAATGTTGAAAGGGCTTTGTACTGTTTAGCATCCTCTTCAAAGTGGTAAATCCTTAATCCTGAAAAAATTATTACAGTATAATCCAGATGATTTGTATTGTCAAGGGACGGAGAATATAATACGAATTATAAGGATTTCCATTAATAGGGGATAAAAATACAAAATATCAAAACAGTTATTGATTACGATTATTAATTACTAATCCAGTTATATATGTGTAAAAGATGTAGATAGAACAATTAAACATTACAATTCATTTTTTTTCTTTTCAAGTAATCCTTGCGTGCAGGTCCTGTCAATAGTTTTGTCCAGCATGTTAGCTATGAACGTGCCTAAATGGAAATCTGATTTTGCTAAAAAAGTGATGCTCGCTTCTAGCTTCGTCATTTTCGGAGTAATTAATGGCTAATTTATCATTGGAAAAGAAATTTTAAAAACATCATTGTTTGCAGACTTACCTATCATAGACGTTTTAATTTTTCAGTTTTTTTACCAACCAATTTTTTTTAAAAAATGGTTACTAATTCATTAAGTTTTCAGGGTGACATTGTTATCTGATAAAAAACATAAACCTATCGGAAAGTCATTTGAAATAAATATCGTTAAATTGTGTATCGTTCCTTAGCTTAAAAAGATAAAAACCAACCATCTCAGTTTGAAAAACTTTAATTCCAATGGGTATTTCAAAAACCTTCTCTTTATCCATGATCTAGTTCTGCGTATTCGCCTTCAAGATGGGTGAATTTTAATTTACCGCTCGTAGCCAGAGTATATTAGGTCTTTGTTTATGGTTTAAGACACATATTTAGATATTTAAAATTTGACGAAGAACTATCGAGGGGATCAAATGACATTGTTTTTATACGAATTTGAGGGAGAATATCATGGGAACAGCGAATCCATACGGATTATCGGGATATAAGAATTACCGGAATACAAATTATCGGAATTTTACAGTATATACTATCAAAATTTACGCTATAACTTTTGTGTAAGCGTGAAAGGAATAATGGACTGCAAAGAAGGGAACTGTTTCTTGATTTTTTCTTTTCTTGGATTTACTTCCTTTGGCATCTCGACTCCTCACCGTTATACCACGACAATGTTCGAACTGATACTAACTGAAAACAAAATCACTAGCGCAGGAAAGTAATATACACAGCCTTTATTCGGCGGTGTTGAGAAGAAGCCATTCAAACTTAATATCGGGAGGAATACCAATATGAAAAGACTTTGCTCATACCAGAGTGCTTGCGAGGTACACGAATGTAAAAAAAAAATTAGAAGAAAATTTGATGGGATTTACCGTCCCCGGTGTCAGGTAAATAATGGGAGCATACTCTCACGCATACTTTGGCCCTAACAGCTAATTTAATGCTGCTCCGCCTCTCTGCAACAAAAGGACAGGAGCGAGGAAAGGGAAAGATGAAAATTATTCTTGGTGCAATAAATGTCAAGCAAGTCCCTTGTTTAAGTACCGGCCCGTCCCGCGAGGGATTCTACCCATCTCCGCTGGCGGCGATTCTGGGAAACATAATCCCATGTACAGAGTTATTTTGCATAGCTACATATTATATTCGCTTTTATACATTTTTACTTTCACTTACCTATATATGAAATATATAGTAAGTGGAAGTATTGCGATCGTGAAAAAATTCGACTTCCGGTTTTCAACGGAAATACACGTTTTGGAGTCCCCTGAGTCGAAATGACCAAGTCCCGCGAAATGGTCTGTGTGTGTGTGTGTGTGTGTATGTGAACAGACTAGCTCAAAAACTATAAACCGTGCGATCCTGAAATTGGGTATTTAGTGTAGGTATATGCCCGGGATGTGACAGCATAAATTTCATCAAAATTACTTAAAGGGAGGGGGTACTTTACTTAATAACTTTTTAGGTTTTTTTCGATTTTCTCAAAAACGGCTCTAACGATTTTGATTAAACTGAGTATTTCATCTATTTATATGCCCGAGATATGACTGTAAAAATTGATTAACCGGAGGGGGGACTTTACTTAATAAATTTTGTAACATTTTCACGTGTTTTTTTTATTTACTCTAAATCGGCTTTAACGATTTTGATCAAACTGGGTATTTGATGTATTTATATGCCCGAGATATGACTGTAAAAATTTCATCAAAATTGATAAACCGGAGGGGGGACTTTACTTAATAAATTTTGTAACATTTTCACGTGTTTTTTTGATTTTCTCAAAAACGACTCTAACGATTTTGATCAAACTGGGTATTTGATGTATTTATATGCCCGAGATATGTCTGTAAAAATTTCATCAAAATTGATCAACCGCAGGGGGCACTTTACTTAATAAATTTTGTATCATTTTTACGTGCTTTTTTTATTTACTCAAAAACGGCTTTCACGATTGTTGCCAAACTGGGTATTTGATGTATGTATATGCCATATATGTGATAGCCAACATTTCATCAAAATTGATCAACCGAAGGGGGGACTTTACTTAATAAATTTTGTATCATTTTCACGGGATTTTTTATTTACTCAAAAACGGCTTTAACGATTAATAAAAATAAGATATGAATGTAGAAAAATGTGTGACTTTGGTAAATGATATTTAACAAAACACGTCAATTTCTTATCTAAGTAAGTTGGTAAGTGAAAGTTGTGTGTTGCGCGCACGCACCAGATTTTTTTTTTATTTAATTCATTTTCTGAATTATTATTTGGAATCGGACCCAATTAATAATTTCTCTAATGTTCTTTTGAACATCTATCTTTTTAAAAATATGTATATTATTACAAGCTGTCTCAATTAAGGGCAATGTTCATTTTAATTTATGACCACGTTTACAACACTGAAATATTTTAAATTTGATTTATTAGAAACTGACGCCAACCAATCCCTATTATATTTGTATTATCAGTATATCTAATGTCCTAGGCGTTATAAGTACAAGTCAAAAATTTCAACTTCTCTGGTGATAAAGCTGAAGGATTATTTTTCATAACATCTTTGCTACAGCTAAACTTTCCAGTTATTTTGTCTGTTCGTAATTGAATCTTTATTAAATCTTTTTCAGATCTCCTGATGAGTAATTTATTGTAACACAATATTTTTATTTGACTTCTTTTATTAGAACCGCTATGGTTCAATCATATCAATCGTTTTCATATCCGTTTCATTAAAGTAAAATAGGTTCCACAAATTAGATAACTCGGGGTATCCCAGAGATCAACGGAACCCACTTATTGCCCGCAATTTAAAAAATGTATACACCGTAAAAAGTTTCACACACAGTGACGTTAGATCTGAATGACCATAAGTGTGATTAATGAAGAATATAGGTGAGATATAAGGTGAAGAACATACTAAGGTGTGTGGTGAGAATGAGAGATGTCTTATTCTGGAATATAAAACATTAAACTCTCGGATCAATCTCACTCAGACGTCACTACCATAGTTAAGGGTTAAACAATCCAAAAAAGAGGTCCTGCTGAGTGGCATCCTTCCTTATGCCTGTTGTCATTATTCGATTAGCATTTAAACCAACACATTTGTAATAGAAATAATGTTTTTCCAAGAATAATATTATACAATAAAATTCAATTTGTTAGTAAAAAAACATTTTATGATATTGCGAACGGTCTGCCGGATAATTTTATACAATACATAATTTGTACATTAAGCTTGAAAGAAAAAAAAAAAAGTAATAATATTTACAAATAAAAATAAAAATATTACAATAATACCTTTAAGAAAAATAAATAGATATATATTTTTTTTTTGGTTTCATTTCTTAATATGCGCCTGTCAATAAACTTCAACAATCAGCAAATGTGCGCTGTGCTAATTTGGAGTATGGAAACGGTTGTAAAGTGTCTTTATATGGTGGTTGACCGCTTGAACTTGTAAGAGTGTAGGGTATTGTTGGTGCTTTTACTATGAGTCTTAATATTTTTGATTGAAAGGTCTGAATTCTTTGTAAGTGGGTATTTTTGCCTGTACCTTATATCTGTGAAGAGTATGGCCATATTGGTTTCAGCAAGTACAAATATGTATATAATTTTTGTCTCAGTCCTAATTTTGAAGTTTTAGAAAAAAGTAAGTAAAGTAGGAGTAGAGTCGTTTGTTAAGGGTTTTTTGTTTCATCATAACATAAATAAATTTAATTTTTCAGAATACTGTATTGAAAAGTTTTCAAATAAAACAAGAGCAAATAAGAAAAAGAAGAAATAAAAACTAAAATAAATTTAAGTCAAATTAAAATAAATTATAAGGGACCTGTCTACGTTAAGTTATCATATGGATCCTGTCTACGTTGGATTGTGGACATTATATCGATGAGTCCACGCACGACGAACAAAATTCACTATCTTACGGCACTCAATTTTAGAAGGGGCATTCAGAAGGGAAATTCAGAAAGGTATTTTGTTGAGGGCTAGCACCCAGGAACTCGGTACGGATCTTACTGAGAGCTCAACATTCGGCCAAGAATTGAAACATGTCCTCTTTTTTGGAGATGTTTGCTATGTGAACTGTTCGCATTCGCCCTATTCAGGATTATAGTTCAAATATAGCAGTTCATCTCTAAGTTATAACATCCATCTTAAATCGCTTTCATGAGATCCCTCAACAAATTTGATAATGAATGGTTTGTTAGGAGGCGGAAAAAAAATATATTTTAAGGGGCAGAAATTTTGTTTATGTTTTCATTAGGTTGGAAAAGGGAAATTGTGTGATGCGTGCACCAGATGTAATACTCTTCCTGATCACTGAACTCCGTACAATACTACAAGGTCTCCGTTATCCATATATCCCGCGACAGGACCGACAATAACGTTATCGAGGAGAAAGCCAGGGGTCGAGTGTGGTAACCGCCCCAGGTAGCTATTAATCTCCTCATGGCAACACTTTATGGAATAGCCGCTAGGGCATATATCTAGTCTAGTCTAGGATGATAGATATCGGCCTAGCAGCTGGATATAGGTCGCTTTGTCATTATCAACATTGTATGTGAGGAAGGGTACGGGCAGTACTGTTGATTTTGTACTCAACAAGGGTGATTAATGTGCGAAACCGGTACAATTGTTCTAGTATATGATATCTCGAATGTACGATTTTTCATTCTACAGATGTTGCTTATGATATGAAATTACGCCTTGATCCTTGTAATTTTTTGAGCTTCTAGATATGGTCATACATTGACAAGATATTTTATTCACTAATTTACTCATTTGGTTTGGTATTTTTTATTATTTGTAATATTTTATTTTGCGAGTAGTCTATCAAATAAGCCATTTGTCTAGACATGGGCGTACCCAGCGGGGGGCAGGGGGGCAGCTGCCCCCCCCCCCCTGGATGGCTGGAAGCAATAATTTTTTAGGCTCTTAGGACTGGAAGCAATGATAGAATACATTTTTTTTCAAGCAAATAATTGTAATAACTTAGTTGATAAAGCACTGCTATAATTATACATAATTTTGGTTACATTCACCTTTTCCGCGGTAAGATGTTACTACCTGAACGACCATAGCTTGCCCCCCCTAGATTTTAGCTTGCCCCCCCCCTAGTTTTGATCCTGGGTACGCCCTTGTGTCTAGACAAGAATTTCTTTCGCCCTTCCTGTATGAAACCTGGGTTTTACACCTATAAAAAACATTGAATTTTTTCTTAAGAAGGAGGAGCATTTTGATCATCTAAAAAAAAAATATTTAATTTTATTGATATTACTGGGGCATCTTTTTTTTTTTTTTTTTTTTTTTATTATAACTCCAAACCTATTGTGGGGCTTATTTCTTTTTTAAAATAAAGATTTAATGAATGGAACAAACAATGAAAAGAGAAATATTTATCAGGGTGGTTAAGATGGTTGGAATGAAGTGAAAATTTTTTTTTTGCTTTACAAAGAAAGAAATCGAAGAATTATTTTTTTTCATAAGTAGAAAAATTACATTTGCTTAATTACCGAAGTGTTTTTGATGCTGGTAGTTGTTCCTGTATAAATAGTATAATAAATTAACAGTTCTAGTAAGTTATTTAAATACCTCTACAAAAAATAAAAATAAATAATAATAATATAGTAAGGTGAGACAAAACCATATGATTGATAAAAGGTCTAGCTAGACTTGTTGAAACAGTTGTGACAAACTGTTCCAGTGCATGGCTGTGACTTCGAGAATTTCCTAGACTTGTCTGGAACCTTCTAGACTGTTCTAATACAGACTAAATATAAGGAGCAATGGATTGGAGAGTTTGTCTTGCTCTGAAGATGTAATCATATGGTTACTTTCGTGTTACTGTGTCGTTACAAGTTGATACTTTTTGTAACCTTGTCGATTATTTGAGTGTTGTTTTGTGTCTGACATTGCTAATTATTATTTTCGTTTAATAAAAATTAATTAAACTCACATTAAGCGTTACAATATTATTGATATATAAAAAATAAAATAAAAATAAGGATGTATAATGAAATTCTTAGTGGCTAAGCACCCATTTGCTGTATAGCTCATAGAAATGAAAAATAAACAAAATGTAACAGTATAATTTTATTTATGTTTCTAACAAAAATGCTTATCTTCTCTATACAACAAAATATTAACTTCACGCAAAAAATGTAAGACTGAAAAATTGAATGGTTTTCTCATACACGCCTTCCAGCTTGATGGAATAATAAATAAACAAGAAAACTGATTGCCTGCCAGTCCCTTGACTTGAAAATTACTTATTAGAAATTATTAAATTTAAAAAAAATCTAAGTTTAAAAAAAATACCTTCAATATCTCTTTATCAATCACCTGAGAACCTTTTTTTTTTTTTAAGTATACACGTTCCCAACTAAGGTATGTCTAAACGAATGTCACAGAAATGTATTCTTTTCTTCAATAACTCCGACACATTAGATGATTGAGTTCCGAATACTGTGATGTCAAATCTACTACGATAACAGGTAATCCTGGTTTCATGGTTAATTAAAGGGGGTTGGTATAGCTTTTCTTTAAATACAGTTTCTTTGACGTTTTAATATTTTTTTATTCTTTGCGGTTACGACTAAGCTTGAAACTGACAAAATTTATTTCAAGGTATAATGGAAACTATCCTCTATTTACAGAAACGTTCAACAGAAAAGCAGAAAGGCAAATGGAAAATTCTATTCTATTCTCCCCCCCCCCCCCACCCCAGTTATCATATCATGCATTCGATAGTAGTTATCGATAGCGGAGACTATTGGTCCTTGTCGTAATCAAATAAGGTAAATAACATAAATAAATAACATAATTTTATTTATAACACTAAATATTAAATAAATAATTCCGTTAAGTTACAGACGTTTAACAAATTATAAGTTACAACGGAAAATCTTCAATTATTATAAAAGTATATTTGATATTCAAGGATATTGCAAACATGAAGTGGGCCGATCAAGACAGTGACAGCCATTATTCAAATACCCAAAACTCTATCTCCTCAGCCTTGACGTGAATTTTTTCTCTACTTCCTCTTTGCATTCTAACATCCTTGCGAGAAAAAAAAAAAAAAAAAAAAAAAAACCGCCCTACATTCATCACTGGAAAACCCTACCAGCTAAACCAACGGCTATGACGAAATAGTTGGTCTCATTTCAAAATTTAAAAAACGTTTTGAAATTAATACCTGAAGTAGAAAAATTTGAAACGGAAATGGTTGGGGTTGCGGGCAAAATAAATAACACCCTTATGTATCTTTTAAATACTTAATACATTAGCACAGATAAGATATACCTATATCAGTTTTATTTATTTGACCGCCTTTCATTATTTTGATCCACTGCATTGTACCAACGGTTAAACAGGTTCTATAGTTAGTCTTCCACCACCACTAAGTAAAATAATATATAAAAATCTGGTGCGATGCGCGCAACACACAACTTTCACTTACGAACTTACTTAGATTAGAAATCGACGTGTTTCGATAATAAGTAAACGCCATTCCTCAACTTCACACATTTTTCCACATTTAAGCATGCACTAATATTTGTTTATCTCCATAAGTTACAGAGGATTTGTATTGCAAAAATTGAAAGTTCTCAGTACTTTTCGATTTATTATTGCTTATTTCTTTTTTTTAGGGACCTAATTTCATCAATAGTTGAGTTTTTTTTTACTGGTTCCTTGTTTTATATTGCGAGTTGCTTTTTGTAAATATATCGTGAAGGTGAATCGATAGGAGTATTTACGTCTCTTATGCCTTTCAGGAAATCAAGAACGATTACTGTTCCTCTAAAATCGCTTTATATTGTTTTCAAAAATTTATTATTTTTGAAGAACAAAAGTTTCTAGACTAAAATATACCTATATTAATTATATACTAAGTATTATCTTATACCATATTTTTACACATCGGTGATGCTTCAAAAATTTGAGCATCACTTATTTACTCTCTTAAGTAAAATTAATCTTTTTATTAATAAATAAAAGTTTTTATTTTCGTACTACGGTTAATAAAATTTTGGCTGTCACATATACCAAATACCAAGTTTGATCAAAATCGTTAAAGCCCTTTTTGAATAAATAAAACAAGTGAAAATGGGACAAAATTTATTAAGTAAAGTGCCCTCTCCGTTTGACCAATTTTGATGAACTTTGGGATGTCGCATCGCGGGCATATTCATACATCAAATACCCTCTCAACGAACTTATAACGATCAGTTTGATCAAAATCGATAAGCCGTTTTTTAGTAAAAAAAAAACAAAAAAAACAACGTGAAAATGGGACAAAATTTATTAAGTAAAGTGCCCCCTCCGTTTAACCAATTTTGATGAAATTTTGACTGCTACATCGCGGGCATATACATACACCAAATATCGAGTATGATAAAAATCATTAAAACCCTTTTTGAGTAAATAAAAAAAAAAAACACGTGAAAATGGGGCAATATTTATTAAGTATAGTGCCCCCTCTAATTAATCAATTTTGATGAAATTTTGACTGTCGCATTGTGGGCATATACATACACCAAATACCGAGTTAAATCAAAATCGTTAGAGCCGTTTTTGAGAAAATCGATAAAAACTTAAACGGTTATTAAATAAAGTACCCCCTCCGTTTGACCAATTTTGATGAAATTTTTGCTGTCACGTCGCGGTCATATACATACACCAAATACCCAATTTCAGTTTTGTACGGCCTATAGTTTTTGAGCTAGTCTGTTCACACACACACACACACACACACACACACACACACACACACACACACACACACACACACACACACACACACACACACACACACACACACACACACACACACACACACACACACACACACACACACACACACACACACACACACACACACACACACACACACACACACACACACACACACACACACACACACAAACAAACACACACACACACACACAAACACACACACACACACACACACACACACACACACACACACACACACACACACACACACACACACACACACACACACACACACACACACACAGACCATTTCGCGGGACTTGGTTATCTAGACTCAGGGACCCCAAAACGTGTATTTCCGTTGAAAACCGGAAGTCGAAATTTTTCACGATCGCAATACTTCCACTTACTATATATTTCATATATAGGTAAGTGAAAGTAAATAATAAACGAAGAAAATATGAACACGGAGGAAATAATTGCATATAAGTAGCTGATCTATTGTTCTCATTAAAGCTCCAGTTTTTATTTTTTTATATTAATCTACCTAATCTTCATTTGTGGGTGACCACCATTTTAAATTATTTTAAAATTTTTTTTTTTTTTTTGAAGAGAAAATATTTGGCTCCGCCGGGAGTCGAACCCGGGTCTCCCGCGTTACATGCGCGGATGCTAACCACTACACCACAGAGCTCGGCTCAAGGCAGAGCAAGTCCTTCCTCTTCACTGATACCTACTCCCTCTATCTCACAAATTTTGCGAGTTGTAGCGGGAGGTAGACAATTTTTGTCCAATTTATGGTATTTATTGACTTACCTCAATTTTAAATTATTTTATATTAATCTAATCATAATTGTGGGTGACCCAGCTTTTTTTAAATCATTTTTAAATAATTTTTTTTTCTTTTGGGGGCGCGGGGGGTGGAGGTCAAAGTGGTTGAACATCCTGAAAATTGTATTTTATACAAATAAATTAATTTATTTTTTGATATTTTATATAAATAATATACCGCTGTCAACTTGCTGCCCATTGTACAGTAACCTCACTCATATATCCGGATCCCCCCAGAACCATCTAACCGCCAACATCCCTTTCCCATTACAACAAACCATCAACCAGATTAGAACTGTCAGTAAATATTCCATGAAGTTCAATATAAACAATATTACCCAGAAAATAGATCCAATCACTCAATGTTTATTATGTAAAACACACGACAATGAAGACATACCACTTACTAATCAACTGCCCAATATACATCTATATCAGAGCTCAATATTATCCAGAACTAGCAACATCAAATTGTAAAATAGGATTCCTTCACAAAAGACTTTCATCCAATAGTAAATATGACCTTATAAAACTATACCAACTGCTGAACAACATACTTAAATACCGCTCCGCACTGCTACACCAATAGACAACTAACTGATTATAAACACCATGTATCTTCTCCCCGCGTCACAAAATATTCACCCAATGTGCTATATTTTATTTTTAGTTTAGTGTGCCGCTGGAATTATTTATTAATATGTTAATATATTTATTTATGTTAATATATTTATTGTAATTTTGTTTGAATACCTCTGCTGCATCTTTTTTATTATTATTATTTATTTTTTTACATGCTCTCAATGTTTTTCCTGTTCATAGTGTGGTTTATTGATATATAATATATTACAATATGTTCTATAGTTATCATAAGTTATATTATGGATCACTAGATTATAGATTACCTACTAACCATTACTAACAAATATTGTGCACGGCCATAGCTCCTGCTATAAGGGGAATTCATTTAAGCATAATAAATAAATAAATTTATATAATAAATATTTATATATATATATATATATATATAATAAATATTCATCAATAAATAAATAAAAAATATATATATAAATAAACTTCAGTTTGCTTCTATTGAGAAATTTCCAATTTTGTCCATCAATAAGAAGATCAATAATAGTTGTTTTTATTAAGTTACAAAAAATAATGTAAAAATACAGAAGATTTAGACATATTCTACTGTGAAAAATAGTAGTAAATCAAAGTAGAATTAACATCCTTCTTTTTTTTTTTTTTTTTATATATCAATAATATTTTAACGCTCAATGTGAGTTTAAATAATTTTTGTAAATCAAAAATAACAATTAGCGATGTCACACATAAAATAACATTCAAAAAATCGACAAGGTTACAAAAAGTATCAACTTGTAACGACACAGTAACCATATGATTACCAATAATTACAACCATATAATTAATATACACATTATAATATTAATATTATAGTTAACCATATAATTATAAGAAAACGAAGTTTCCCTTTATGGCCCAATAAAACGGAGTCAACTGTGTATACAGTTACCCTTGACTTTCAATATTATTAATTAACATCTATAAAATATTTATTGAAATCGATTAAAATAATAGTAGTCTATCGGGGTAGATGATATAGATGGATCAGAAGACTACTTGCTAGATTTACATAATTGGCGTTGCACAAGACTCCCGAAATAACAGGTCCCTCCGTCCAACCCCTAGGCCCTTTATTTAGGCTTACCATCCACTCTATTCTCGTTTATCACTCCTTCTTCATAGCTATCATTTACCTATTTTTAGTTTGCCTAAATAGCCCTAGGAGAAATATAGCGCGCGAGCTTACAAATGATTCCGTCTCTATAAGGAAGGGAGGAATATTTTATAACGTATAATATTATGCTTATTCATATTCTCGTTTTCTAGGAATACAAATTGTTACAAAAAAACAAATGCTTGTTTCTCAGGAACTATTTTTATTCGGATATTTTTCTCAGTCAAGATTTTTTTTTTTGCTATTTATATATTTTTTAAAACAATCTTCACACGATTCATCTGAGTTAGTGTTTTCTGAGAATATTGAGGCTGTGAAAACCGCACCAAAAACATTATTAAATATTTTGAGAATATTTCTTTGTCAAACGTTTTAATCAGTACCAGATTTTAAAATTAGCGGTTCTGAGAAGGAAAGCACTGTTTTTTTTTTTTTTTTTTTTTTTTTTTTTAAATCTAGGTAGGTACGTAAATAATTTTTAATCACAATTTAATGTTGAAATTCAATGCATTCTCCAATTAAATAAGATAAAACGTAAGTAATTAAAATCGCTTTTTATATGGAAACACTTGATTTTAATTTTTTTTTTTTTTTTTTTTGGTGAATGCCATTTTATGCCACAAATGCTAAATTTTTCCAATCCAGGTATAATTACGATAGTGATCATTAACGAGTACCTGACATCGTACATGCTCGGGACCTCCATTTTACGTCCTAACAGAGGAGCGGATTTTTTACTAACCTCTACACCACAGGTGTATTGACCCTTGATTTTAAGTCAAGTTAAAAGTGTTATCGCTTTTCAGGGTTAGATTTATTTTGAATTTTAATTTTAATATTGTATTGCATAAATGGGTTGTAAAGTAATTTACATGCGCTTAATTGATAGTCTGATAATGCTCTGAACCCCGAAACGTTTTGATTTTTTTTTTTTTTTTTTAAATATGGTTCATAAATATCTTATCTTGTCAAATGTTAAATAAATTGTATTTATCTTACTACTAGATTTTGAGTTTCTTTCCTGACCGAACACACCTCTGAAGTAACCCTTTTAAGCTAACACTCAACTACAATTTCAAAGCGATTGCTGGAATCGTTTCGACATTCGCTCACTGGCTCCACGCCCTTGGTTCTTCACCTTTCCCTTGACTTACAAATGGCCGGTAACTGTGTAACCACTGTCTTCTATAATAGGCCACTGTTATTTACAAGATAAATGGAAATGCCGATTTATCTACACTCCTTAGAACAATATATCCAATGTCATTCGTTTTTCTATCTATTTATTTCTTGCTGTAATATGAATTGCATCCTATTTTTTTTTTTTTTTTTGTATGTTTTAAAAAAGACATCTCATTCTCCATTGTTTATTGTATTTCTTGATTGTATTGAGTTCATGATGGATATTACTTGAGAATTATGCTGAATGCATGTAAAGTAATTTGTATCTTAAAAACCTACAATCTCATATCATTCGAAAGATTTTTCTCCTGTCGGCAGGAATCAGGAATTTCTTTAGCTCCTCCATTCCTAGCCGGATTACCGCATGGTTAAAAACTGCCTTCTCTATTCTATTTTGTATACACCTACAAACAATGATACAGCTTTTAAGTAACATTTAACTCAGTTTGTTTGTTTTGTTTTTTTTTGAACCATTTATTTTTTTTTTTTAATTGGATAAGTCGTATCATATCCGGATTTTACAAGGTTTTAAATGAAGTAATGAGTAATGAAACGAAGGTTAAACTTAACATTCTTCATCACATCATCAGGTAATAGATGAGGTACCGAAGGACATCTTGGGAACGGATAATTCGCGGGGGCTTCAAATGCTTAAGTATTTTCCTGAAAAGAAACTAAGACCTCGGACATTGTGGATGGAGGATATCAAATAATATATGAAAGAGTTCTGTTGTAAGAGAAGAGTATGATCAGAGAATATTGTAGAATATTTATGTAAGGGACCTAGTTGCATCAAACCTTATTAATTAAAAAACATTTAATTTATATTTTCCCCCATGGAAGTAGGCTAAATAAAATAAAAAAAGAACGTAAAATATTGAAAGTTTACTAAGTCAAAGCGTTCAATGTTTTCAAAGCTAAAAAAAAAAAAATGTTACATATTTATGACGTTTGAATATAGACCCGAGTAGTATTAAAACCAACCAGGAATTTCGATTATGAAAGAAAAGGAAGCAGTTTTTAGTTATATGGATGGTGACAAATTCTATGGAGAGCTTCTTAAAAGTCCGAAAATATTTTTTAATGCTACTAGAAAAATACAAAAACACACCGATGCTTCCAAAACTAAATAAAATAAAAATATTCATAAAAATAACTACTTAGACGGGTAGGTGCTCCTTTTTTTACTTTGTATACTAAAAAAAAGGAGCTTTTATTGAGGTTACCAGGAGAGAGCACTACATTCTGTGAGTAGCTTTCATGAAGGCTCTTCATTGGATAGCAAATATTATCATTTAATAAAAATAAAATCTGATTATTTAATAATAATCAACAATCGGGCTATCGACAACCCGGCCCCCAAGTAACTCAGTAATGTGGGAAATAATTAACATTAAAACTAGGTCAAAAACCATATTATTTTGGGTTCCGTCCCACTTGGGGATTATAGGAAGTAAAAGAGCAAACGGTACACTCCACGCTTAAAACAAATCCAAATTTTAGAAAAGGTTGGAGTTGCAAATATAACAAAAATGAACTATTGAACACGCGAGGATCGCCTACACATAACAAGGAAGGATCCGTTAAAAGGTTGGGAAAGAAGCTTAAATAAACGCCAAAACCTCTTACAGAAGTTAAACAGGAGTTCAGCAAATAGGAGAAATCGTGTAGAATTCGAATAAGAAACTATGAATTTACTCAAGGATTAGGTACAGAGAGGTCTCTAACCGCCTACCTATCAAAAGTGCTGCAATATAACTCGAAGTGCTTTAAACATCTGTTTCTAGATTGATCCCAATGTGATGATACACGGAAAAAGTTGAAACTCGCATCAGTTATAGAACAGAAAGTTATTTGAAGTTATTTGAGTACCTAAAAGCAGTGAACCGAATATGAAAAAGAAAAAAAAAATATAATGCCAATGACACTTTGAGTACATGCTAAAATAAAATAAAAAATGATTAACTATGCTATAGTTTATAAGGCATCTGTTTCGAGTGTTCAGGCAAGATTATGTATACTAGTTTTATTTTGTTGCGCAATATAATTGAGATGCAGCTAGCGCGTGACTGTCACTAGGAAGGCCTGCAAGCACTTTCACTGTCCCACTGTCCTCCGTCCTTGAGCGCTTTGCTGAACATCTTTCACGGTTCGCATCTTGCCGAGTAATCCGAGCTGAGTCATAAACCGAGTGTCTATTTTATTTATTTGTTTTTAAAAGAAATTGTTAATAATCACTAGGTTAACAAATAACAACCACGACTCATTTACTATGAATAAAATCATGTGTCAACGCTGACTCAGAACCGCAATGCGTAGCATCGGCGCAGAGTACCTTCTGGTGGTGTTTAAAATGATAAACTGAGTGAATTACCAGGCTATGGAGGTAGGCTAGATATTTAAATATGGATTTATAAATCGTATTTATTATTAATGTGTTATTAGTATTAGACCGGGACATCCAATGATAAGGCACTGCACCGCAGTGCTGAAGCTCCCGAGTTCGAATCTAGCGATGGCAGGCATCTTTAATATTTTGTAATAGCTGGATGTACACTGGGGTCGAGAGATCCTCCAGGGGCAAACCCATAGTAAAGAAGGTACCCTAAATTGAAAACATAATAATATGAATATTAATTAATTAACCTCATTTTATGCTACTAAGTTTAATCGGACGATGCTGCAGTTGGATGGTTACGGAGCCCTAATGTAGTGGGAGTCCTAAATTTTGCCTATCCAGATGTAATTAGGAAAGCGATCTTTAATGAGTACCTGATATCGTACAGGCTCTAGACGTCTATTTTACATCCTATCTGTGGGACGACATAGCCAGGGATTTTGTACTCCCATTAAAAATTGCTAGGGCCACCGCGGGATGCGAATCTGCGATTTTTTTTTATTGTAGGTTGCCATGCTAACCACTACACCACAAGTGACCCCTACAATATTTTACATATAATGCCCTAGTCTTCCAATATTAATTCCTATCACAATTCACTCCAGTGAATTCAGTCCACAGCAATACAATCATATATTATCTTTAATTTAGTTGACCATGCTCTAAATTTACACAGATAATCAATATTTTCAATAATAATGAATTAAAGAGCTTATTTAATTAAAGCTTAAGGTTTCCATTGCGCATTTTGCTTTTATTTGTTTACGACCTGTAAAAAAGTAGAAAAGATCAAAGGCATTGTATATTGTTACATAATATTTTAAAGCAGAGTTTTTCTATATTAGAAACCTCCAATTTGTTTTTCTGGAGGTGGGTTATCCGACCGAAAAAGCACACTCCAGATTTAACTTTTTCTTCTTACCTTCTTAACTTCTTCCTTACCATTCAAGTTTATATTAATTCCAAATTTTATCTTCTACTGGACTCCCTATCGGCCTATCGGCCATCCTCCGACACCGCCGATGGCTATCTCCCAGCTCCCTTGACTCCCATCAGGAGAGGAAGGAAGCGGAGATGAGGTGCACGACCGAGATCCATCTTGCCCTCTCCCACTTTCTCCCTCACGACCCTGCTATAGGTCATCCACTTTCGCAATCGCCGCCAAATATAATAATCTGTTCCTGATGTAGGAGGCCGCCTCCCGCCCACGCTCCTAATAGATCGTAAATCAGAATCCAGAGCGCTCTACTCCACTTCCCCATTGCTCTTCCGTTCTTGGCTCACCGTGTCAGCCCATAAGCTTCCTCCTATTCCGATGTAACTTTAAAAAATCTTGGATGACATAGTCTTAAAAAGGAGTTAAGGATGTATTCAAGTGTGAAAATATTTATGGTCCTAGATTTGATATTTCTATATTTTGGCAAAATAAGATTTTTCCAATTATATCTCCATTCCATTTTTCCAATTATAAAGTTAGAATATATGAGTAGCATTACAAAACTCGTCTTGTCAATAATATGTCGAAATCCATATAGCAGTGGATTCAAAAAGGATAAAGTAATGTCGGAGTGAACTGGCTTACTATCCGTTTTAAATGAGATAACGATAATGAGACTAATTACATAAACAAAAATTAAATACATATTTATGCTTACTGAAAACAATATGGACTTATTTTCACAGATATACGGTACAGCCAAAAAGACCCACTTACAAAGAATTCAGACCTTTCAATCAAAAATATTAAGACTGATAGTAAAAGCACCATGGTACGTGACCAACAATACCCTACATACTGACTTACAAATGCAAACAGTAGACCAACATATAAAGACACTTTCATACACACTTACACGTTCATTTCAACCAACTGATTAGAGCATGGCCGCTGTGTGCCATCCTTCCCATGCCTAACATGCCCTTATTAAATTAGCACAGCTCACATTTGCTGATTGTCGATGCTTATTGACTTGGCGCAAATTAAAATTATGAAGCAAAAAAAAAATTAGATAATTGTCCGAATTAGATTTTTTTGTAAAAGAAAATTGTATAAGTTTTCTGGAAAGGTACAGGATGAGAGGAAATGCCTCGATCAGCTATGAAACTTCATTTGCGCATAACTCAGAAATATCTTGTTTTTTCAATTACCTAAGTCAATAATTGAATCTATATTTTCGATCAAAACAATCTTGGAAATCAGTGATATTATCTTTTTTCCCTTAGCGGCTTAGCGTTGAATGTATTGTAAATTTACATTAATGTTAAATTAACATTAATTACTTTAATTCAGAAGTACATACAGAAAACAAGCTTTTTACAATTCAAGCAAGTTACAAATAAAAAGTTAGTAGTAGTAAGTTAATACTTACTAAATTAAAAGAGTAATTAATTCTACTTATGGGTAAGGAGCACTTTAATATACTTACTAATTGTATAATTTCTTTTGGCGGTCCTTGAATTTGGCACATCGTTAGTAATTATCCTTTTCCCTCCCCCTTAAGAAAATGATACGCATATAAGTTTGTCCATTATGTAATATCGCTATCTATGATTCAGTGTGGTTAGAAGAACATATCCTTTTTTATTCGTCTGTTACACCGATAGACATATTTACACAATGATATTTCCGAAGGATTGCCCCACTTTCTATCGATGGCTTGTTAGCGGATCAGATAAGCTTTTACGACTCGTGCCCTATCCTCTAGCAAAACTTGTCCACTCTAGCTGATAACCTTTCTTTGCCTCCGTCACCATTAATCTTATAAATAAAATTTTACTAATATAGCTGCCATTTATTTCGATAATGGGTCATTTTTTACTATCACTTATCTATGAAATATATACCGTAAACAAATTTGACATTTTTTTATGTTCCCTGAGTCCAAATAACCAAGTCCCGCGGAATTCTGTGAGTGGTTTGTCAACCAGCTTAGCTCAGAAACAATTTGTCGTAGGAAACCAAAATTAGGTAGTTCAGGTAGCTCGCTATATGCCTGAGACGTGACAGCAAAGATTTCTTCACAAATGAGTTAACCTATGGAGCTCTTTAGCCTTAAGTTTTTTTTTTTCTCTTTCTTTTTCCATTTCTCAAAAACGGCTGTAAGGATAAAGGATAATGTATTCTTTAATATGAGGTATTCAAATTTATTTTAAATATTAACTGTACCAACCTGAGAAGAACACAATATTTTCGGAAAAAAATAATAATCGAGCGCTCAAATTTTGAAAATTTAGTTCCAATTATTACCGGCCGTTATGAAAAAATGATTAGGATGCATCGACTTTTAACACTTAATTTCTCTATTAAACAAAAGTCTTTTTTAGTGAAAGAAAAGAGGGTAGTAAGTGCAACTTGTGTGATGCGCGCGCCCCACTGAATTTCTAATTTAATTTTTGTTTTGTTTAAGCTGTGATCACAATTTTTTTTTTCTTTTTTTCTTTCAGTGTATATTATGAAGCTATTACTTTGAATACAACATCCATCCAAATATGACAGATTGCTTTAAAAAAAAAATAAAAATTATTGATAGAATTGAACCAGTAATATTTTACAATATAATACCAATTATGTTGTTTTGTAACTATTATTATAGGACATTCTAGTTATAGCATTGTAGGGTAAACCGTTCAGTTATTGGCACCCTTAAGACTACATTTCTGAGGTTAAATTAAAAAAAAGCGAAAGTAAAAATACGTTTTATAAAGGGATCAAATTGAAACTTCCTGTAGCTACTCATTATTTATCCTCATAAATACTCAAGAGGTTTTTTGGGTCAAAAGTTCAATAGTTTTACAATATGGCAATATTTATTGTTAAAAGTGCCAAATCTGGTTATTGTCACCCTGTGGATTTAATTGTGAAATCTTCCCTATGGTAAGTTTGTTAAAGTCTTACTTCATAGATGACTTAGAGGACCCTTCAAACATTAGACTCATTTATATATTGTAATAAAATTAGGACTTGTTTACCTATTTCTTTAAGTTAAAGTTGGGGTACTGAATGCTAATAACTGTATGGTTTACCCTACAAGATAATACTTCAGTATTTTTCTAGGTACTTGAAGCAACTCTAAAATGTAAAAATATTTTTTTCCAATCGTTTAAACTAATGACAGTAGAGAAACGAAATAAGGACCAGATGAAATTGTATAAGGAACGTGTTAGAAGAAATAGTTCTTCCTTGAGTTGAAATCTGTTCCTGGAAATAAACTATGGAGGATTGAATAGGATCGTCTAATAGGAAAACACGTCTATTAGTTGTTAAGTATCGGTCGTTAAATAAAATCAAAGAACTAATTTCGATGTTTTGTTGTACGCTAAATGGGATCGTATTGTATAGTTGTGACTAGAAAATGTTTCTATGAAACTATTCAATTTTCCTCTGAGTCATTCTTTCGTTTCTTCAACTGTCCATACTATAATGTTTCCAGTGTATCTCTGGAGGTATGCACCGTACCCGTCTGGTTTCAATTATCTGCCTCAACATTTTTTCTTCATTCTTCAATAAACTTATATTAATATTATTAACTTAATATTACTTGAATAAGAATAATAACATCAGTGTATGCTGAGAGATTACCCATCGGTGAAAAAACATTCTTTAAAGAATTATAAATTCTAAGGCCCTGAGGCCAATCTTATTTTTTGAAATCATGGAGAATTGTCAGAAACAGAGGGTTACAGTCCGGATCTATCGGAAATTTATTTTGAAAAAATAGTTATCTAGATCCGATATTGATCTTTGATCAATCATTCACAATATTGTTGCGAGTATAGAGATCTACTAGTCTCTGATTATATAGATTATTATAAGAGTATATGTGATGTATGAAATAGATAATAAGGAAGATTAAGAAGTAAGCAAAGAATTTAGGATTGGACGCGAAAAGAATTTCGGTTCTTGTTTGATATATCACTACATGTTATTAAACCGTGATTTTCCTTGGAACAGTTTCACCCTCTGTAACCTAGAAAAAAACCGTTTCCTGAAATCTTGTGATTTAGAAGTAACATCGACAATAAGAATTATGTTCTTTGTTGTGGTCTAGAGTCTTTCATCAAGGTGATGAATTTTTCTTGGCTAGTGACGAAATCCGATAGTGAGGAAGAATCAGGAACATGGAAATCCATGGATGAAATTGATGTCCATGTAAAAGAATTTTCAAATAGACATCAAATATATATGCAATTCAAGCCATTTAATTGAATTTCTCGCTTGGAAGAAGATTGCCATTGTAGGAGAAGTGTCGTTTTCGCTCAAAAAACTTCAAATTACACTTTTTTCTTTATAAAAAATTCTGGATTTCAAAATCGAATATTTAACGCTTAAGAGTCAAGGCAGTCCTCCAAATAGTTGTATGATAGCAATAATGATCACAACATATAGGAAAATGCTTTAGGAATTAGGCATTAATCTACATAGAGGCGTTAATCCCTCATCTTCCCTAGCCCCGGAAACCCAAAGGGCAAAGTACGGAATACAAAAGAAAAAGATTTTGCTTCTTTAAAATTTCAGTTTTTTGGATTTTGGCAGTTTTCTTCAAAACTAACGATATATGTCTGATTTCATATGGAGGGAGAGTCATGGAAATATTGACCTCTTTACCCGAATTTTAAATGAACTCATAGATTTTACTTAAATTTCCTGGATTTATGATATTATTGGTTTTATACCAATGATTTATTCACGGGCTTCACCGCTGGAGGGGGGGGGGGGGTAAAATGTGATGTAAAAAATGAAAAAAAAAATGCGATTTTACGAATTTATCCGAGTTTAATCAATAAAATATTAATATAAATATTTTAGCACTCTCTATTGTTAAAAGCTATTCAGGCGTATAATACATTTGATGAATTAATTATTTTTTAGTTCAGCTCGAACTGTTTTGTTTTATTGCTTTTTTAAACAGAGCAGCTTGATCCTATTTTCTTAAGCTTATAGAAGTTAACGGGAGGCAATGAAATTAGTGGGATAAGAAGCAGAAGAAACACTTGGATAAAATTCAATCAAGAAATTTTGGCCCACATCCTTCAACATTAAGCCTTAATAATTCCCTATTTTAATGTATAACTGAGGCATATATTGACAAGTTTTAAGAGACTATAAATAGCTATAAAATACAGCGTTGGGGGATGAATTTAAATGCCCCAACAGTTGTTTTTAGGGGTTATTATTTCAACTTTTAGTCCTCGATTTTGTACCTACCCTACCTAGTAGAATATTGACCCCCCCCCCATAAATTTGGTGCTGGTGACGCCCATGGTTTTATTTTGAAAACAAGTGAATTTTTTTTTTATATTTCAAATTAGGTAAAACTGTTTCTACAAAACTCCTGAGTTAGTAAGAAGTAGTCGTATAACAAAGAAGACTCCGCATTTCTGATATATCTTTTCTACATTGGTCTTATTTCTGTCACATAAAGTAAATAAGACTTATGTGTTTTTTGGAGGCTTGGCGCATTTGAGTTGGTGTTGTACTCTATCGGCGTGATAATAAAAAAAAAATAAAAATTAAAATAGCCGATTTTTCAGATATGACTCAATTTAAAGAATTTATCATCCTTATAAACTTACTACGCATCTGTATTTTGATTAAACTTAAGTTTTTATCTGTAAAGACGAATCAAAAACAAATTCAGCATAAATGTTCGCGTATCATTAAGCACGAACGTTGGCTATTAAATTTATCAAATCCGATCCCTTCCGCAGATTGTATTTAAATGTATTCATGTAATTCTGCGGTGCCCCCTTCAATTAACCTTGACAGGGCTCACCAACAGCGAACACAAATCCAAAATAAACAATCTTAAATTAAATAAAACAAATCGCGGGGAGCGTATTAATTAAGATCCATTGATCAGGGCTATCGGCCAATGGGAGAGGGTGTGGGATTAATGAAGCTGACAGGGGATTGGGTAATTTATGCAGCGGGCATAAGCCGGGGTCGTGGGTTCGAATCCGGTCTTACGCAATGCTCTCATGCCTAGTTGCTCTCGTTTAAAGGTTGCCTTTGCATTGGACGGTTTTATTAGTAAATAAAAAACCTCCCAAACTTATGTTTACAGAGTTTATTCCATCATAATAATATCCTACGTTCATTTTGTCCAAGAATTTTCTACTATTTAAATATTTTTTTAGGTCTCAAACTAAACTATAGCTATAGTTTTATCCTATGACTGTTAACAAATTCATTCATGTACAGTCGAAGAAAATTCATTTATCTAGGGATCAATTCCATCTTGCACTTTTACGTAAGTTATGTAATTTTTACTTTTACTTTTCTTTATATAATTTTTTTTGATGTAACATCCAACACCATTTCTTTAGATGTAATATCTAACACCAATGGTTTTTAAAGTTTTTTTCGAGCCTTCTTTTACCTTCTTTTACGTTTAACTTCACAACTCCCCTTACATTTATATAACTGAGCATTTTTATTACACTGTTGCATTAACTATTAATTCTTACCAATTAACTATTAATTATACCAATTCTGCAACATTCATTAAAAAAATAACAAATATAAAAAAGGAACACAAAAGACCTTAACGTTCCATATGTCGCCGATTTAGCCCGATCCAGATACCAGTCCTTTCATAGAAAAGAAGATGGCCTCAAGATCTTTTAAGTTAGATGCTAGTTGAGTACCATTAGCGAATAGTTTTTCTACATACTTATTCAAGACATTATTTTCTTTTGTTTTAGCACATTTGCTTATTTTATAATATGTAAATACAGTTTTAAATTTCCAAAAATGTATATTAAAAAAAGAGGAACAATCCTTGTCGGATCAAGTCAAATTTTGCATCCCCTTTATTGGATTGTATCTTAGACAACTTAAGAATCTTAAGTATATATATTAAAAAAGTTATGGATATACGGAGCAGAACTTTTGGATTTCCGCAAAACATGACCCCCTGAATTTCGTATTTTGTCCAAGTCAGTCAAGTCAAAAATTGTTCATTATATCGTAAGTGGTCTTAGGTTTATTGCAAATTACATTGTAGATGCACATATACAGAACAATAAAATATAGGTACAGGCCTAGTACCGAACCTTTCATTCTTCAACACATCAATCGTACTGATTGTTTTTCCAATTTTTAGTCTTCTGATTGTGAATAATTACACAATAATAAATAATAAATACATAGAATAGGTGGACTGGAGACGTACTGCTATATCAGTTACAAAATACAACTAATAAAGAAAATTTCAACGAAACCTATAACAAATGGAACATAATAATTTGCTTGTTCATAATTATTTAAAAGTTTTTTGCTTTGTTTTTGTTTGCTTAAATGTTTAATAATAGCTTTGAGACAATGTCGGCGTATTTTTGTCTATCAGTTTCGTCAACTTTTAAATTACGCCATTATGACTATATTTTACATAATAGCGTCGAAGGGTTTTCGAAAATCTCTGTATGAATGCTAAAGGAATCCATATATTTGAAAATATTGTTGGCCAGTTGCGACTCGTAAAAAAGCTGTGCATTAAAGAATATTTCGGACAAATATTTATTATGAGCAGTTTCTTCCTTACTATTTTCTTATTTCTGATTGAAAAAATTAGAATCAATAAGAAATTTGCTTCATGCTTATTTGGGCTTGCTGGTCAAGCAGGCACACTGCTTGTAATACATATATCCCCTGACATCTAAATGGTAACACAGGTCGCTTTTAATAACTCAGAATCAATCTCCCGCCCTTTTCCGTTGTCAAAAAAAAAAAAATAAAAAAATTAACCGTATAGCCGAAAAGGTGAGGAAGGAGATGCATAAAAATACCCAAGTAGTCGCAGGAGGAATTCCTGCTTCTCATCGGGACAAAATACTTATGAATGCAAGACCATAAATCAAAACAATTGAGACATAATCGCTATACAACGTTGGAGATGTGACTAATGAAGACATAAAACGTGAATGAAAGAAGAAAAAGAAGATACAAGATTAGAGGAAATTGGAAGTTTATTGAGCTATCTTCCTAACAGCGGTTCGTGCACCAATCCTGATATAAATCTCCACTAACCGTTATATCCTCAGGAAAAAGTTATATTAGTTATACAAGCAAGTCTCAATTATTATTATTATTGCTATGTATGTAGGTATTATTTTAAATGTATTTATTTATTTAACCTAACTTTATGCTTCTATACCTAATCGGGCTAACTTAATGCTACAATAGGAGTCCTAAATTTTTCATATTCAGTTATAATAGAGAAGGGATCTTTAGCCAGTAGCTGATATCGCTCGGGAACTTTATTTTACGTCCCATCCGAATGGAAATAAAATGAATAATTTCTTCGATGGTATAGTAAAGTATTTTACAATTTAACATTTAATATTTTTAGACAATTTTATTAGAAGATAAAAGATCTTAAGCTGCAACGGAGATGCATAGGATTTGGGTTCGATTCCCGGCCATGGTCGAATCTTTTATCTTCTAATAAAATTGTTTAAAAAGTATAGCAAAGTACTATTATCTTTTGAGCTTTATCAAAATCACATTATTAAGTTATTTAATGTTAAGAAAACCCAACTTCAGTCTCAAATTTCTTTCCTCGTTTACAAAGTGGTGGACGCTTCGGACGTTTTTTCCATATTCATCACCTTAAATGGACAGTACTGTACAGTGCATTTACTGTGAAGTGTAATAACATTATGTAGTAAATAATCGAACATTAATTTGAAAGAACAAATATAATTATTCTTTTAATATTAAAACCTAATAATATATAATATATTAATTCTAAATAAATATGATAAATCCAAACTGATGAGCAAGGGAAGTTATCCGATTTAAAAGGTATAAGATTAAAATGAAATAAAAACCAACTAAATGATAGGCTTACTCACCAACCTTTTCTGATTAAAAATATTATGAAAGATCTTTTTTCATAATATTTACTTTATGATTTTAATTCGGAAACTTGTCAATCAATAGAAATGTCAACTATTTCTATGATTATGATGTCTTTTACTGCCAAGCATGTGATATGGTGATTAGTCCGGAATTCTCTTTTAAGAATTTTGCTATCTTATAATAATGCTATTGATTTTATATATATTTTTTTTTGTAAATTGATTTCTTTTTTTGTAAATTATTAGTTCTATTCCTTTTTTTTTTCTATCTATGGATTCAATATTTTTTCTTTTTAACGATTTTACTTCATTATGTAAAATTTTAGCTTTTTCCAAGTTAATTTTATTTTTACTATTTTTGGAATGTAAGGATAAAGCAGTATTTCAGAATAAAGTTTTTGAGGATTCTATTAGATTTTTGTTGTTGTTTTAAATTCTAGTTTTAAGGTCCGTTTGTGTATTTCAAATATATTCTTGTTTACAATCTTGTTGTTTGTCATCACACGGAATTAGGTACATTAGGTCTTTTTTTTCCTAGTTGCTCTCGCTAAGGACTCTATGAAATCAAAATATTAATACTGCTAAAAATTAGAGTGGCTTGTTGATTAGATTCTTTAGTTGTTCAGATTACATCCTGAACATTTTAAAATAATTTTGGCAGGCCTTCATGTGGCCCTGAATAGCCTAATGGGGACACAAAGAAAAAAAAAATCAAAATGAATCAATGGCAAATGACGAATCCAAAAAAGCTAGAAAGCTTGCACAAGATAAAATTATAGTCAATCAGCAGTAAATTCTTCATCTAAAAAGAAAAAAAAGTAAAGAGATTTTTCATTATAATTTTTTCAAACTGATATCATTATAAATCGTTAAAACTCGGCGTTCATCAAAAATAGGTATCATTAAACGAAAAATGTGGGCGTTGAGGAAAATGTCCTCGCTTTTATGAGGCAGTAGTAGCCAACTCTACCAGTTTTCATTATAATTTAATTGGATCAGATCCACAAAAAAGATTATGTCTCTCATTCATGGAAGAGAAGTTAATTCATTTTTTAAACGCTGTCCTTGTTGAAACAATTAATTATGTCTGTAGTATAATACTTTTTTTCCCCCGCTTTGGATTTGCTTGCATTTTAAGTACATTAAAAATCAAGTGGAAATATCATAAAATACATGTTTTATCCACAGTTCAATATCATATATTAAGTAAATTGTTAGTCATTTTTCTAGAGAAAAAAATAAAGCAACAAAAACAAAAAGAAATGTTTTACAACACAATACTACAACCTAGAGAGATGATAACGCACAAAGCCAGTCCCCACATAATTTTTCAATTTAGAGTACTAACTGTATAGAGGCCGGGTTCGCCCTATTGATATAAAACTATCAAAGTTTTTTTTACCATCGATAGAACTATCGAAAACATTTTTTTTTTTTTTTTTTTTTTTAGGTTCCTAGGTAAGTTTCTTTTTGACAAATGCCACAAAAACTAACTAGTTTGGCTTATCAAACTAACTACTTCTATAACTGGGTATCCTGGTTGCATGGTTACTTGAACATGGTTGGTATAGCTTCCCTATAAATACAGTTTCTGTGACGTCTTGATATTTTTTTTATTCTTTCCGGTTACGACTAAACTTGAAACTGATTAGTATTACATCAGGGTATAATGGAACCCATGACCTATTTACAGAAATGTTCATCTTATTCCCTAATAAAAAAGGAAAAAAAGTACAAGAATGGAAACATGCATTTTAGCTTCTATCGTTCCAAAAGAAAAGTACTATTCTACCCCTCTCCCCCCCCCCCCCCCCCCGGGTCCTCCTCACCTCAGACAATCGATAGTTTTATCTCTGATAATATCGAAACTATCAATAACGGAGACTATCGATAGTTTTACATCTCTAGTTTGCCCCCTCGTTTGCAGTTTAGAGTTTTATTGGTGCATTTTTATGCGTGTTCAGACCTCAATGCATTTTTTATGTTTATTAGTAAAGTTAATGCGCTAGGTTTTTATCTAGTTTATTTTCACTTTTTTCTTATATCTTATCTAGTCAGATTAAATCAAATGCCACTAAGCCTAATCGGACGATGCTACAGTGGGAGTCCTAAATTGTGCCTATCCAGGTATAATTAGGTAGGGATCTTTAACGAGTACCTGACATCGCACAGGCTCGGAACCTTCATTTTACGTCCCATCAGAAGGACGGCATAGCCAAGGATTTTTTTACTCTCTTAAAAAATCCTAGGGTTACAGGGAGATGCGACCTGACGGATCTTTAGTGTTATAGTCTGCTAAGGTAGCCACTACACGAATAGTTCATTTTCCTGTTCTTAGGAAAAGTCTCCTCTTTTTGAAATTCGTCATTACTGCCTGAGGATCTCCTTATGTGTATAGAATTAGGCTTCCCGGAGTCTGTACAGTTAGCGGCGATGTGGATGCCTGTTATACGGAAGATAGGCCGGGCGTAGTTCTGGGCAAGGCCGGCTATCCCACGCTGTCCTTCCAATCGGTGTCATTGTGGATCTTGGAAGCTGTGCTGCACCAACCATATGGTGATCCATCAGATGTGCTGCTGAATTCAGCGTATGGTGGATCTTATACGTGTCAATTTTAATTTTTGTTTCTCTTTTCTACTTTAAAGACAAACTTTAAAGAAGAAATTTGACTGGAATGATTAAGAAAAACTTTGACTGGAATAAAATATGGAAAAGACAAAATAAATGATTAGCCGTAGAATAGGTGACGATTTTGCTGATATTAATGTAGAAGCGTTTGAATGCATTCAGAAATTTAGATATTCTAGGGCGAAATGATGTGATGAGGAAATTAAGGCTAGATTAAAAGCTGGAATTGCTTGCTAATTTTCAGTTGCGAAATTGATTAGCTCACGCCTTCTTTACCGAAACTTAAAAATTAGGATTTACAAATCTATATCTCTTTCTAAGGTCCTATATGGATGCGATACGTGGCCGATAACATTGAAGGATGATGATTGAGTGTTTTTG
The DNA here is from genome assembly GCA_911387785.2 of Aelia acuminata. NCBI lineage: Eukaryota > Metazoa > Arthropoda > Insecta > Hemiptera > Pentatomidae > Aelia > Aelia acuminata. The sequence goes on along the minus strand of OU426983.1, from coordinate 104,731,088 downwards.
AAAATAAGGTATTGCATAGATTATCTGCACCGAAGAGTGACGAATCAACCGGAGAATTTAGACGTTTACACAACACCGAATTGAGTGAACTTTAACAAACGACCGAGGGGTAGACCGAGAAGGAGGTGGGAGGATTTCGTGAAGGCAAATCGGTCGAAGTTTGGTTTGGATGGTAGTCTGTGGATAGAGGTGTGCAGGGAGCGAGTGGTGGTGTCGGGATCGAACCTTCGTGTTCGTTAATCCTTCATTATTATTATTTGTTAAGATCGTTTCTCTGCTCTTTAGAGACTTTTCGTACTGTTAATTAGAAGTAATGATTACCTTTGAGGGATTCAACTGAATCCCTATATTTGTAATACCTGTCAACTGATATATCTACATAATTTGGACAGAAAAACTGACTAATCACAATATATCTTATTGTACAATAAGATATATTTACAATAATTTTGGATCATTTTGTTTATTGATAATTCCCTCCAAAGTTGAGTTATTTTCCAAAGTAATTTTACTTCAACGTTTCTTTCTTGGCATTAATGTCCAGTACAAGATCCCGCCATGTTTTCTAAGCTTGATTAATCCTATAAATTCTTGATCAGCCCCTTCTACTTTATTCTTTAGGCACTGTAAGCATGTTTTTTATTGAAAAACGTTTTAGTTGAAAACTTTCACGAACGTATCACTGGTGCAGTGCAATACTCGGCTAACTAAAAAAAAACTCGCCTAACGTTCGGTTTTTTTTTTTCGAACTATATTGAGTCTTTAGCTATCACCTCTGTGCAAATCCACTTATATACCGTGATAGTGATGATTCTTAAAATATTTTAACAACGGCTATCAAAGTAAGGGAAAAGAGAAATCAGCTCTCCTGAAAAAAAAATTGTTTTTTTAGTTACACCTTTCTTATTCTGGATCAGCGATATCTATCTACGTATGTTAAAACTCAATGAATACATTTTGTAATAGAAGCCGATTTCTCGGGCTGCACAACGTCCTGATTTTAATGAGGGCGAAATCATCAAATTATTTATTGATTTTTACATTACTTAATGAATTTCCGCCGTAAGCCAACGATATACACGATATAATAACCTCAGGTTTTATGATTTGAAACAGCGTCGTTTTTTTTTTCTCCAGAAAATCTGACTCCTGAGATTTAGACCAGGTATACTGAATATGAAGCGGTTTAGACTTTGAGTAATTTTTGTGCCCGATTTAGTAATTTTATTTTTAATTTAGTTACAACAGACATGCAACGCCCTGGTGAAACATAATTGAATTTGTATATTTGAATAATTGGATTTAATGTTTTTTAGATAGATTCTTTTGTATGGGGTGCTTCCTTGAAAACAAATAATGATTAAATAAAATAAAAAAATGAATAAATAAATTATATTCGGCATCATCCCCCACCCTCTCCCCTGGCCCGGGAAACCCAGTATAGCCTAACCGGCGAGAAAATGGAGGACACAAAAAAAGTTACTTTTGTGTTACTGTTATACAAGTTGATGCATTTAGTGACACTGCTAATTATATGTGTTTTTATGTTTGTCTGACATTGTGAATTATAATTTTCATTAAATAAAAATCATTTATACCCACCCTAGTGTTACAATAATATCGTTGTACCAGAGTGTGTATAAAATAAAAAATTATATTTTTTATTAATCCGTTTCAGCTGGACTTTAATGAATTCAAAATCAGACCAGTTACAAGTAACCGTTCCATTTCTAGGCTATAACTCGAAAACTTATTAGCATAAACTTGTTATCGAGGCCATTATTTGATACGTTTCAAAACAAGGAGCAAAAATTAACAAGTGATTTCATTACGCAGGCTCGGTGGGTGTTAAGCTGCCCGTTGATCCAGTAGTCGTAAAGATTGTTAACTTTCGGAATGTTTAACAAGTCACATATTTTCTTGTTTAATTGAGCCCTTGTTTTGTTCGCTAAAGAGCGTCATGTACTAATTGTTTACGGTTTTCTTGTTTATAATTTATATGTATTTACATATAAATCTCCATTTGTTCATTCGTATGGCTCATTATACATAAAAATGGATATAAAAAACAAAGAAACAGTATTTAGTATAAAACCCCAACATTGGTCATTATAATTGAACTAACGATAAATATGCAAAACTGCTCACTTATATATTGTTAACGAAAGTTATTAAGTAAAGGTTTAGGTAAGATTTTATATATGGTTTACTCAAAATTTCAGGACCAGACTGCAACCCCATAGTTATTATTTTTATTTCTTCTTTTTATTGTCATTATTTTGTATTTATTTATTTTTTTTGTTTAAAGGCTCATCTAGCCTCATTTAATTATTTCTATTATATTTTTTATTTTTATTTTTATTTTTATTTTATTTTTTTTATTTAGCGAGAGTGTAGTCAAGAAAACAGGAAAGTGTTTAGTCCGAATGGTTTCAGAGGATTTGCAGATGGCTAGAGGAATAGATGCCAAGTAAGCCTTTTTTGTAATTTTTTTACTGAATTTGTATTTTATTTATTTATTTTTTTCCTTCAACCTGAATTTTAAATTATAACTTGCAACTTTATATATTTTTATATACTTTTCTCTTAGATTATGATGTGTGATCTAACATTTTAAAATTTAAAATCTATTAGTACAAAAACATATAAGTATTTAGACATATTTTAATATAGTCCCCGGAAGTTATGAGATGCCTGTTATGTCAAACTCTTTAAAGATCAATTTTTGAAATTTACACGAAACAAAAAAATAAAATAAACCAAAAAAAAAAAAAAAAAAAAAGGAAATACTGAAAAAATTGATTTACGAGTATAAGAAAACGGAATGATTTTTCTGGCCAACTATGGTATTGATAAATACTCGGGCATAACCGCCGGGGGGACAATGGGGACTCGTCCCCCCAATTTTTTGGGAGGAGGCAACTACTTACACTCTAACTGTGGCATAAATTGGCAATTCTTATAAATACCTTTAAAAAACATCATTGAAAAAGGAATAAAATATCCAAGCAGCTGTTATTTTAGCCTCTCGAATTTTTATGTATCTATGAGAATTTTGACTCGCCCCCCCCCAATAATTTGATGCTGGTGATGCCCGTGGATAAATAAATCATACAGTCTGAATTATAGATTTCTCAGAAACATGAAATTATGATTTGGATTATGGTTAGCTCACTAAAACGGTTTATAACTATCCCTTAAACTTATTGCGAATTTCTTGTGCCTAAAAAAAAAAAAAAAGAAGTTGGTATCTAAAATGCATCTAAAAGACGGAAGAAAAACCTATTGCTAATTATCCGAGCAATCAAGTTTGGCATACTATGCTTGGGGACGCATATCTCCAGGGTGGCTGAAGATAAAATACTTAAGCGTTTCCTAGATTAAATTATTCCTACAAAGAGAAGATCGGGTTGATGGACTGCCTGGATATGTTTGGGATGTCTTAGGTTCCGGTCCGTAACAGAGTAAGGCTGCACTTCAAAGAGAATAATGGATTTCGAAACTATAGGAGGCTTTGGTGATTTTAAGAGGTGTAGAGTAATTTATAAATGGAACTTAGCGGGTTTAGAAACAAATCTAATTTTCAACTATAGATTAAGGGGATTTTTTTGATAATCAGGAGTTTCAGTCAAATTTTCTTTATGTGGCGTGTCTACGTTTCGACCAAAACATGTGTATCTTCGTCAGTGCTTGATGAAACATGAAACATGAAATATTGATTTGGATTACTAATTATGGTTGGCTTAATAAAACGATTTTTAACAAACCCTTTAAACTTATTGCGAAGTTCATATGTCTAAAAAAGAAATTGGTATCTAAAATGCATGAAGACTGAGGACAAACCTATAGTTAATTATCGCAGCAAACAATTTTGGCATACTATGCTTTTTTTTTTTTTTTTTTTCTTCACATGTTGATTTGCGCCTGTCAACAAACTTCGACAATCACCAAATATGAGCTATGCAAATTAAATAAGGGCATGTTAGGCAAGGGGAAGGATGCCACCGAGGTAGAGAGGTACCTATCCTGGCTTATTGCAATTAATCTCGTTTGTTAAAGAAGGAGATATCCCGTCCAACGCCTTTTTAATCTCCTATTTATTGGTATATCAGCTGTTGCCATGTCTCTAATCAGTTGGTTGAAGTAGCCTTGTATGTGAGTATGAAAACATTTATATTTGTAAGTCAGTATTTAGAGTTTTGTTAAGGACTAGCCACAGTGCTTTAACTATGTGTCTTAAAATTTTTGATTGAAAGGACTGGGACTGAGACAAAAATTAAATACATATTTATGCTTGATAAAACCAATATGGACATAGGGTAAACCATACAGTTATTGACACTCAGTACAGTTATTGACACCCCAACTTTAACTTAAAGAAATAAGTAATCAAGTCCTAAATTTATTTCAAGATATACATGAATCTAATGTTTGAAAGATCCTCTAAGTCATCTATGAAGTAAGACTTTAACAAACTAACTGTAGGGAAGATTTCAAAAGTAAATCCACAGGGAGCCAATAACTAGATTTGGCACTTTTTTTTTTTTTTTACTCCAAATTTCAATTCACACCTGTCACCCAGCGTGAATCAGCGAATGTGTTGTTTACAATAATGAATGAACTTAGGGCATTTTGGGCATGATGAAAGGAAGGTGCCCAGCAGGACCTCTTTCCGGGCTTGATACCTTACGTGAGCAGGTCCCTCATCCAGCTTCTTTTTAGCCGCCTAGCTACAGGCATATCAGCCGTGGCCATGCTGTTAATTAGTGTATTGTTATGTCCGTGTATTTTATCAAAAAACAATGAATAAAGAGTGCGTATGTGTTGTTCGATAGTAGGTTGTTGTAAGTCTGTATGTAGAGTTTTATTATTCATGTACCAGGGAGCGTTCGTTATGAGTCTCAAAATTTTTTATTGAAAAGTCTGTAATTTTCGTAAGTGCGTCCTCTTTGTTGAGCCGAAAATCTGGGAGGCGTATGTCCAAATGGGTTTAAGTAAGTGTATGTGTTCAGTTTATGTTCTATTTTTAATTTTGACGATTTGGAAAAAATAGAGAACAGTGTTTTCAGTCGTTTGTTAAGAGTCTGTCTTTTCATTTTCACGTGTGGGCCCCAAGTCATCATTCTGTCGAACAAAAGTCTCAGGTAACGTACTGAGTCCTTCTGAGGTATTTGATTGTCTTCGATGTAAATAGGTGGGCATGTGTCGCTGGCACTTTTAACAATAAATATTGCCATTTTATAAAACTATTGAACTTTTTACCCAAAAAACCTCTTGAGCCGTAATAAGGATAGATAAAGAGGTGTTGTAGGAAGTTTCAATTAGATCCATTCATAAGAAGTATTTTTTTTTAATGTCACCACAGAAATGTAGTCTTAAGGGTGTCCAGTTATTGACACCCTTAAGACTACCGTTTTACCCTAATCTTCACAGATATAAGGAACAGCTAAAAAGGCCCAGTTACAACGGCTTCAGACCTTTCAATCAATCATTTTAATCTGAAAGAAAACAGTTAACCAATCGACAATAACCCAAAAAATGCATATTGAAAAACTTTTATTTTACGGAGTTTGGCATAACAAGTCTTACACAAACTTCCCGTTATTAATATAATTTCAACTTAACTAACAGTATTTATATTATTTTGAAGCTGTAAATGGCTGATGTCAAACGGGGTAAAACTACGCCTCCTCGAACGGGGGCAGGCGATGACAGTTTAAGAGGATTTGAGCGGATCGGAGCCTGAGCGATAAAGATCTGATAGCCGTCACCTCAGTGAGCGAACCATTAGCTCTGCGCTAATTAGTTGTTGATTTGTCTGCCTGTCAGCTTTTCCAGTTCAGTGTCTCGATCTCGATTCCTATCGACTCGTCAGTTCTCAGCTCGCTACCAACACATATCAGCTCTCATTTCTTTAGACGAATAAATTCGACATTCCGTTATCCCAGGAACCGAATAACCTTTCGAAAATATTTCGCTTCCTCGGGTTAAGTATCATGTCCTTTATTAATCGAACATCAATTTTTTTTTTTTTTTTTTTTATTTTGTTTACTTTTTCAAACAACCCCTGTATCTGGAATTACGGTAATCGGTAGCAAAAAAAAATTAAAAAAAGCTCTATCAAATTGAACTTAAGAAGAATAAAAATATTGCAAATATTCTTTTTTTTCAATCATCTATATTTGAAAGAGCGATAGGGAGATAAAGAAGAAACCATTACATACACCTAGATATTATACCCCTATAAATCTATGCCTAACAGATGAATGAATCAACAATAAGACGCTAGTTTTATTTTTCAATGCAAAATTCTAAGATTATTATCAGCTCCTTGGCTAGAGATTCTTTTTTTTTTTTTTTGGATGTTTCTAAAACATCGATGTAGTAGAACTTATATTTTGTTAACATGAATGTTTTTAGCTGACTTAATTTCTTTTTTTCTTTTTTTATAGAAAAATTGCTGTTACTGAAAATATAACGCTTAAAAATCAACTCGTATCATTGTTTTCAAGTATAACAATCGGTTAATGTAAGCCTGAAAGGGATATATACAAAAGAGAATGAGAGCGTTTGGAATATTAGAGTACCTGAAACTTTCTTGGGTTTTAATTGTTATACCAAAAAGTGATGGATTTGTTAGCTTCTTGCTTCTTGCGTATGCTGATGATATCGACATTGTTGGACGCTCTTTCCAGGCAGTCTCTGATGGATTCTTGAGACTAGCGGACGCAGCAAGAAAAATGGGCCTTAGAGTCAACGCCGCAAAAACCAAATATCTGGTCACTGAGGAAAACCCCAGACATGGCGAAACCATTACCATCGGAGAATTCAGGATTGAGAAAGTGTCTGAATTCATTTACCTCGGATCCCTCATAACTCAAGATAATGCAGTGGATTCGGAAATTAAGCGAAGAGTCCTATGTGCCAATCGTTGTTATTATGGCCTCGGCCAACATTTTAGGAGCCGTGCTTTGTCAATAGAAACAAAGATATTATTATATAAAACAATCATCCGGCCGATACTCCTTTATGGCTCAGAAACATGGACTATATCCAAGACTGAGGAGCAGAATCTGATGGTCTTTGAGAGGAAGATTCTTCGTAAAATCTTTGGAGCCGTTAAAGTTAAACAGGTATGGAGACGCCGGACAAACCAGGAGCTCAGAGATTTATTTAAGGAACCAGATGTGGTTCAATTCATGAAACTCAATAGATTGAGATGGGCTGGGCACGTTGCTCGAATGGCTGAGAGTGACATTCCGAAGAAAATGATTTCTGAGGTTATACACGGAACAAGGCGTAGAGGAAGACCTCGGCTGACTGTGTGGCTGGTGATGCCAGGTCCATGTTGGGAGTGAGGAGCTGGATGGCGGCAGCACAGAATAGGAACAACTGGTGGAGGCTGCTGCAGGAGGCCAAGGCTCGGCATCGAGTTGTCGCGCCAAATGAATAGAATAGATGGATGTGTACTTCATCTTGGGACATAGATGAAGTACAAATCCTTCACTCACGTAGTAATACGTTTGAGAAAACATCCATGCATAGTTTGCGAAAAACGTAATTTTACGTGTCCCGAATACAATGTGTTAATTATCGATGTTTTTAAGTATAAAACATTGATTTTTGCTGTTGATGTCGCATCGGCGTGGTACATAAGTGACACTTTTCATACAGACCTAGAGAAATCTTGTATAACTCAACATATATGAATATATATATAGTATAAATCAACATACATACCTATGTCGTATAAATCAACATATATGAACTCTGTATTCACGTGTTCATTGTAAACTACAGAGAAATAACAAAAATAAACCACGTGGCCTCTTGCCTTTCAGGAGGGGACTAAAAGAGGAGCTTGATTTGAGACCTCACCTTAATCAAGAAAATATTACACTCTAATTTTTAATCCGCTTCACACGTTTGCTTATTATTAACATATTACGAAAAGGGCGAATCGAAATATCAAAAGAAAAAAATTAATAAACATCGTTTAGGGTCTTATTAAATAAGAAATAGAAAAAAAAAATTGTACAACTTCCTATCAAGGCCTCTTCAATAGAATTTTCAGGAAACCAAAATCGATAGGCAACCAGATTTAGTCGAATACATAAACATAAAATAAATATAAAACATAAAGTAATAGTAATATATTCATATTACTATTACTATTCATATTTGTATTTTAAAACGTAAAGTAAAATATATAAAAGAAATGAAAACCTATACCATTTCAGTTAAAAAGACCTAAATTCGGGAAGTTTTATTTTTCCGAAAATTTTACTTTGTGCAATTTCGCGATTCAGTATTTTTACTGACATTTAAAAATACACCAATGTAGATTGCGTTTTTTTACGATTATTAATAGTGTCAAGCGGTGGGGTTCTATCCCTGCCACCAATGTTGAAAATGTGAGTCTTTGCCGGTTTTTTTTTTGTTTTTTTTTTCTAGTTATGATTAGAGTCAACAAGCATTTCAAAATATACGTAAAAATATTGGTCGATTTAAATAATTTAGCTAAACTCATTCCATTACAGGAACGGATGGACTTAGATATCCATCAGGACACTAAGAGACGTACAAGAAGACAATATAATTATAACAGCCGCAGCAATATGTGAAGGAGAAGAAAGCTATTAGTGGGGGAAGACATGTGCATTCCTAGGACGCGGATCATTGAGTGCGCTAAATGGGGCGAGGGGTCAGAACTGTCATATTAACCGGCTGCTTCCCCCTCAACCGGCACCATCCCAACTCCTTAGTACTCTGTCTTCATATCTCTTAATGCCATAATTCGGAAATGGCTTACTTTATATATTCGGCAATATTAGAATATCAAAAGAAAAAAAAACACAGGGCTATTCCATTGATTTAAAGTAAAATTTTAAAACAATTATCTACAATAATAAAATAAATTTTATTGATAGCCGCGGTAAGTCGAATGGTTTAGAAATAACAGTTTTGGTGACTGAAATTCATTGAGTAACATGCAAAAAGTCTACAAAACTTTCGATCTTGATTTTTGAGAAAAAAATCTATTATAATTATGAAAATCTGTGAGACTTAAATCCCTAGAGTTATGCCGTCAGAAAAGAACGTCGAACCTCATATTACCTCGCAATTTTGAGGGCCTCAACGAATGCTGTGTTTGTTTAATTAACTTCGCCAATTAAAGCCAATTAAATTTATGCCACTAAGGCTAATCGGACAGTGAGAGACCTAAATTTTGCCAATCCAGGTATAATGAAATCTTTAACGAACATCAGATATACATTTTACGCCCTATCCGAGGATGCCATAACCAAGGATTTTTTTATTCCCTTAAAGACTCGTGATCCTAGGGTCACGGCGGTATGGGAATCCGCGACCTTCAGTATTGCAGGCTGCTATGCAAACCACTACATTACAGGTGAACCCACAAACAAATGCTAAGATATTCGATAATGAGGGAGAGGGAAAGGAAGAAAGTGACGTAGATGAGGACCGTTGGGATTGATGGGAATATCCGAAGAGTGTGGTAGATCGGCCTTCAAGGGTCACAGGTTCAACGATCCCCATCGCCCTTCGGCTAACTGTATCTGTTTGCGGTGGGACTGTTATCGGACCGTCGGGGATTGGTCAATAACCGTATGTGAGCTGTCGGTAACCTTGGTCAGGGGTCTTCGGTCACTCCTATCTTCGTCGGGGCACAGTCCTACCGAATCATAGAAGGAAATCAAGTAAATATGGATAGTCATGATAGACATTGCTGAAGACCGAATTACTTGAAGGGTCTTATTGACCACGTGTAACCTCTAAATAGCAGTTGGAAAGGTGAATAAAGGGACGTAAAAAATGATGGGTGGACTTAACGGCCATAGGACCATAGGACTTATCAAGTTTTCACGATTTAAAATAAAATATTTAAAAAATACCCGATAAAAGTTATAAATATGTCCCGTTAAAATAAGCTTGCATTCCTCAACTGTTAATCAGCTTTTTCTAGTAGCGGGTACTATTATTCAATGCTACTTTTCACTTCCCTCTAACAAGTGATTCTGCACTGATTAATAATAGCAATGACGAATAAATTCGATTTCTCATTATTCTCTGTATTTTTTGCATTTTTAGATTTGATACATTCGGTCCAAAATATTTTGTGTGGTTTCACCATTAATAGAACATCTTTTTAAGCAATCGATTGTTTAGGTTTCGAGTGTTTTTTTTTTTTTTTTTTTTTTTTGGCATGGCATCAGAATTAATAGTTCTTAAAAAGTTGAGAAATCCAATCATCTTATGAATGAGTAATGATTTCATATTCGGTTTCCGTTTTAAAGAACCTTATTTGATGCCTAAATCTCAAAATAAATCAATTTTTATGTATACCTTTAAAATCAAAATGAAAAAAAAAAAAAACCTTAAATGCCCGAATAGAGCCACAAAAGTATTTATAGTTCCGTTCCCGAAAGGCGAAATTTATTTAAATCTTATAATAAGAGGACGGTCGTATTAATGCAGGTAAAGGGCTACTTTGAGTTAAGTTTACTACCAGTGGCACTAACTGCCCTGATGTTAAACTATTTGTTAAATAAAATCCTATTTTCCCTAGTCGCTGTTTGTATGTACATAGTAAAACTAAGAGTAAAGTTGAAACTTCATATGTGATCATCTAAAATAGTTATTTTCAACACTGGTACCAAAAGTGGTTGTTTTCGGTGCGCGGCCGAGTTTAACGCGCGAGGAGGAGTAGCCGAGAGCGGAAATTACACCAAGCACCGAAAACATACTTTTGGTACGTGTTATGCACAATACTTTTTATCATACTGCTCATACTTGAGTGCATTAAAACACTTTTATATTTCATTCATAACTTACAGACACAAATAAAAAATTAAATTTACACCTTTTTACTTTCACTTACCTATATATGAAATATATAGTAAGTGGAAGTATTGCGATCGTGAAAAATTTCGACTTCCGGTTTTCAACGGAAATACACGTTTTGGGGTCCCCTGAGTCCAATTAACCAAGTCCCCCGAAATGGTCTGTGTGTGTGTGTGTGTCTGTGTGTCTGTGTGTCTGTGTGTGTGTGTGAACAGACTAGCTCAAAAATTTCATCAAAATTGGTAAAACGGAGGGGGTACTTTACTTAAAGAATTTTGTCTAATTTTTAGGGTTTTTTCGATTTTCTCAAAAACGGCTCTAACGATTTTGATTAAACTCGGTATTTGGTGTATCTATATGCACGCGTAAAAATTTCATCAAAATTGATTAATTGTAGGGGGCACTTTACTTAATAAGTGTTGTCCCATTTTCACGTGTTTTTTTTTATTTACTCAAAAACGGATTTAACGATTCTAATCAAACTTGGTATTTGATGTATGTATATGCCCGCGATGTGACAGCAAAAATTTCATCAAAATTGCTCAAAGGGAGGGGGTACTTTATTTAATAACTTTTTAAGTTTTTTTCGATTTTCTCAAAAATGGCTCTAACGATTTTGATTAAACTTAGTATTTGATCTATTTATATGCCCGAGATATGACTGTTAAAATTTCATCGAAAAGTGATCAACCGGAGAGGGGACTTTACTTAATAAATTTTATATCATTTTCACGTGTTTTTTTATTTTTTTTTATTTACTCAAAAACGGTTTTAACGATTTTGATCAAACTGGGTATTTGATGTATGTGTATGGCAAAGATGAGATAGCCAACATTTCATAAAAATTGATCAACCGGAGGGGGCACTTTATTTCATAACTTGTTTTCCAATTTATACCTTTCTTTCGACTATCTCAAAAACGGCTTTAATGATTTTGATCAAATTCGCCATGTTTAATGAAAATAAGGTGTTCTTTAATATCAGGTAAGCTTTATCGTTATTAAAATGTTATGAGGGGGCTTAAAAGGGGAAGGGGTATTTTTTGTTTTCCTGTAAAGTACACCTGTTTTTGTTTATATGGAAAAATTAACTGTCTCTCATTACGCCTAAAAATAAGAAATGGCTAAATATGAGATATAATAAAAATAAAGAAAACACAGAGAGGAGAAAAAAAGAAAAATATTCAGTCAACTCATGAAAATCGTTGAGCCCATGCATGCGGAGTACGCCTTTAATGACAGACCATTGTTTATAATTAAAGCTCTTCTGTTCATTTGAGAAGTGGCAATTAACAATCTAATCTAAGTAAGTTGGTAAGTGAAAGTTGTGTGTTGCATGCACGCACCAGATTTTTTTTTTTACTATCTGTTTATTAAGCTATAAAAGAATAAAAGTACTTATAAATTTACATTAATATTTATAGTACAGTTCTGATTATTCATTATATTAAAACCTTTGTTTGGCATTGCCTTGGTATATCCATTTTATTATGCACTTCAAACATATTACTTATACTAGAATGAGGCATAGTAGTATAGCACCAAAAAGATTTTTCAAGCCCAGGCCCGAAAAGTACTACATTACGGACTCAAACCGAGCATTGAAAACGCATGTTTTTGATGCAGTATGATGAAAATACATTTTTTTTTATTTGTAACTCGAATCTTCTTGCCGACTTGCGATGTAATGAGTAACAAATAGTGTTTTAGATACATAAAATATAATTGTATTAACCATTAACTTTTGAAACGACATAATTCATACTGATCTAATCATCCCAATAATTGCAGTAGTAGCTAAAGAAAATTACATTAACTTTCACCAAATACTGATTTATCACATTAAACCCTTGACAGATAATTTGAAATGCCCTAACATCCGTACAGCCCTTACAGCCAACCACGAAGACGGTGGCCAAGAGACCTGCTAAATTAACTAAGCATTATGCCTTTAATGAAACGCTGTCGAAGCAGCCTTCAAGATTTGCTCATTGCAATGCATTTTGCAGATTACAAATTTTAATAAAGTTATAGGTTCACATGTTGTTAAAATAAAGTAAATGATATGTAAATGATAGTAAATGATATGAAGGTTTGAAATTATATAAGTACATTAGTGTATTATCCCTGAAAGGTTATTTCGTTGCGAATACGGAAGAGATCGAGGTTGTTATCGTTTTCTTCTGGTAACAGTTGTTAATATGTCACAGTCTGGTAACCGAGGAGTTAATAACTGCTAAAAGTTAAGGAATCGGCTCTGGTGGGGACGGACAAGCAATTTCACGCCGGGTTAACCCGCCTTCGAACCTAATTGCCTCTGCTACATCGGCCTAAGTCGTCATTTTCTTCTTGTCCTACTTACGGTACTTTATCATTGATGATTTTTAGTTAACTTAAAATTTTATTTCGTTGGAATTATTACTTTCACTTGCCAATATGTGAATTACTCGTATACAGTAAGTAAGGAAAGTATTGCGATCATGAAAAAGTAAATCTGTTCCAGATCGGAACAGAAATACACGTTGTCTGAGTCCATATAACCAAGTCCCGCGAAATCTTTTGTGTGTGTGAACAGACTACCTCAAAAGCTATCTACCGTACGAACCTGAAAATTGTGTGTTTGGTATATGTATATGCCTGCGAAGTGATTGCAAAAATTTCATACAAATTGGTCAAACGGATGAAGTACCTACTTAATTTAATACACTTTGTCTCATTTTTACGTTTTTTTTTCTTTCGATTTTCTCAAAAAAACGGCTCCAATGATTTTTATCAAACTAGTCATGCTTAATGTAAGTTTTATCATCAATAAATGTACTGAGGGGGATTAAATTTGTTTCCCTAAGTACCTTTGAAGATTTAAAGAATGATTTTTCGTACGAGACTGAACATAGGCATTTGTGATAGGTGCGCGTGACGTGACAGCAGTGATTTTTTCAAAATTGAACAAATGTGGAAAGCACTTTGTCCCATTGTCATTTTTTTTTTCTTTACGATATTTCCAAATTCTGTTAAACTATTTGCATTTTATTTTACTTTCAGAATAATTTTATTTATTTAGTAATTATATTTATATAAGTAAAGCATTTACTCATTCATTCCCTTTTTGAAGCTGTGCTTTATCGAACGTAACTGATTTAGTTGCAATGAAGTATATGTCGACGTTCTACCACGAATTCCCTACACCTTCGAATCTACCTAGAAAATCCACATCTAACACCAGTTTAAAAACTTATGAGGGTTTAAATAATTTTTATTAAAGAAAACTCACAATGGCACTCAAACAATTAAAACTCAAATAATCAACAAGGTTACGATAAGTATTAACTTTTAACGATACAGTAACACAAATGTAACCATTTGAGTCGATCGTCAGAGCCAGACTAACTCTCCAGTTCATCGCCTGTTATAAAATAAGTCTGAATTAGAATAATCTAAAATGTGCCCGACAAGCCTAGAAGATACTCGAACAGTCAGGAACGTGTGTTCCAACTGTTCCAAAAACTAGTCTAGAACTCTTTTAATTTTTTTTTCCTTTTATTTCGCGTTACAATATTTAAAGATTAATATTTCGATAGAGGGTTTTAGACCATCCCGTTAATCCGATCTAAATATATCGTCCATTTATCGATTCCATCCAGCCCATGCTGAGATCCACTTGTGCCCAGAAATACACTGACAATGGCAAACAGAGCGAGTGGCCTGTGTGATAGGAATTCCATTAGATGCTAGGTTCATCGAACTTGGGCTTGCATTGTTGATTTCGTTGTAACTCCTATACAACCTCAAATAGCTCTTTGAGCAGTTAAAAGAACGTTATAAGTACAACGCTATGCTCTTCTCGTAAACGTTAACAATATATCCTCTTCAGCGGTATCCCTTTAGTGATCTTTTGTAGAAACCTTGTATAGAACTTTTATAATGGAGTTTCGTTCCGGGTAATTGAGGATTAACCGTCCTTTATTAGCCGAGGTCACATATCTTCTCTCGTTATGGTTATGTTTATGATGCCTATTGAGATTATTCCGAAACGCTGATACAAGAATGCGGCTGGTTCAAGATCCCTCTGAGCATATTCAAATAGGTTCATGGTCGTCAATTTTTAAGAGTGGCAGGGTTAAAAGTTAAACAGGAAGTTGGCCAATAGCAACAAATTTTTTGATTGGTTGACAAATAAAAAGGTTTCTCATGTTATGAATTTCGCAACGGTATGTTTAATCCTTTTACTGATTTTTTTTTACACTATTCGTGTTTAAAATTTTGGAATATGTTTTAAATTTTATCTTTAAATCTGAACATAGAATTTGTTTGATGTAAAAAATAGACCCAAAGACGATATAACCGGATCATTCTTGTTGTGTAATTTGGATTTTCAATTAATTATCCCTTTTATGTTTGGTTTATTTCTTGAAATTTTCCAAGGTTCAAAAAGCTGATAGGCAGTCTCAATATTATTTTTGGTTGACTTTTATGCAATCAAGCCGTTAATATTATTCTGGTTAAGGTTCTGCTTATAAAACCAAAAATAAACAATTCATCACACCAAACCTAAAAGTAATAAAAGCCTATAAAAAGTTATTATAAATTATTGAAAAAAGGATCATTTTTATATCAGAAATTGTTGAAACATTGAGGCGAAGAACATTGTCTAACACTCTAACTTGAAATTTCTATTGTCTACCTTGTTGTCAATAAAATTATACTTTGTGGCAATTTCCAAATGGACAGTCGGAACAGCACCTACCACTATTTTAGGTTTTTCCAATTTTTATCAATAAACGCATCTACATATAAATAAATGCATCTACCTTCTAGCTGTGATTCCGCTCATAAGTTCTTATTATTTTCGATTTCATTCCCTTTTTATGGGCCTACACCGGTAACCCAAACGGATTTAGCATTTTTTATACTTTTTCTCAGTCTTTCCCGTCTAATCAGTGAACTGCCCAAGGTAGTGAGTTGGGATATGACCCTGTTATATGGCTGGGATATGGCTGGAAAACATTTCTTTAAATCGGTTCATGTTTTACTTATTTATAACTAGAGTATTTGATCTCTAGGAGATCTAGGCTAACGTCGGGAGATCGGTTGTTCACTTCAATTTCCTGAAACACTCGAAATGTTTCGGGATTCCATTTTAAGAATGCCCTAAGTGATCTTGAAACCAGCTACCGTCTAGTAGTAAAGATTTTTAACTGAAACCGTTTTCTTTTTCACGTTAACAAGTAGCAAATAACCCTGTTCTGGATTCTATACTACCGGATGCAACTTAAACATACCGGTCGTAATATTGACGACACTATCCTTGCATCTGAAACGAGAATCGCTAACATTTATACTATCGTAACCCAGATTTTGAAATACAATTAAGAAGTAGAAAGTTGTCAATACTTTAGCGCCTGGCCTTTCGCCCACACGGGACGAGATTTAGATAATGAAAAAGATATATTTATTATGTCGTTGCCTCATTATCGTCATTTTATCCTTGTATCAGAAATGAGTAATAACAATAAATAAATTGAATTGCATGGAGGTGGGTAAACAAGTGTATCCTGGTGTATTTTGCTTTTATTTACTTCTTGTAATAATTTTAAATAGAACTGTTCCTAACAGCTCAACTTATCAAACTGTTTATGATGTCGGTATTTAATTTATTTTGCCTTAATTTTAACTTTCATAATCACTCTTGTCATGTATGTATTTTAGATAATAAATTAAACTTGTGAATTATTTATTGTATCCAGTTCGGCAAATCTAAATTAATGTTTCAAGGGTCCATAAATTGCTTGCTGCTCAGTATTTAACTGTCAACACCTTTTTTTTTTTTAGTGTAATAAATTTCGTTCGTAAAATTATTTATGCTATAAAAATGTCCAAAAATATTCGCCTAGGAATAAAAAATAAAAACTTTTTAATTGGACATATATACGACCTGTTTACGACTACCAAAGGGTGGAGGTGTGAAATAAAAAATCGAGAACCTTCAAATGAATATTTATATACATTATTATTTTTCCTCGATTAATATTTTAATATTTTCCGCCGCCTATCTTATTTTTAGACCAAACTTGAAATTCGGTGCCTAAAATGATTGTGAGAAATTCCATGTAATTGTGGATAGATTTCTTCCACTTTTTCATGATTAAACAGGCATTGATAACCTTTTCAATTTTATCAGATTCTTAAAAGGTGGTATTAGTATTGATTTGGTGTTGGAAATTGCCTTTATGGGGGGGGGGGGGGTTATGGTTTCATTTTATATGTTATACTGTCGATAACATTTTAATATGATTGTTTTCTTAAATAATTTTATTTGGAGAGAATAGTTTTCCCTATAGCTTGGATTCGAATCCGGGATTACCCATCCCTGTTGCGTGCTATAACTCAGCTACCAGGTTGGTTTAACAAAACCTTATGAGTCATTATGGAATTTTGTAGGTAGCTTTATGTTATTTATTTTGATGGTTTTTAAAAAGCTAATAAAAAATACACACTAATGAATATATTAATAGTAGCTAAGCAAGAAAAAATCTTTTATAAAATAAATGAATATAGAAATATGTATATATGGACGTTTCCCACCATATTTTGGCAGGAACGTTCCTCCCAATATAAATAATTAAAAAAAGACAATATAAGATTTTACGTAAACAAATTTAAACAATTAAACAATTTAATTTAATAAAATATGAAGTATTAGTTAATCACAGCATACTCTAATGATTAATTATACCCGAATTCTGCTACTTTATTTTCACAATTTGGCTCCATGTTGCTTTTTTTAACGTATCATCAGAGTAATTGTATATTTGATGAATTATAGAATTTTTATTTGCGTAACTAAGTTGGATTCCCCGAATTGGTCTCCTTTTCTTTTTTAAGCCTAGCAGCTTGATAGTACTTTTCATCAACCTGATGAAACTTATAGAAGTTGATGAAAAGCAATGAAATTAGTACTATCAGGATCAGAAGAAGAACTTGGATTATATTCAATCAAGAAATATCGGCCCACATCCTTCAACATGACGCCCTAGCAACTAACTACCTACATTCTAACTGAGACATAAATTGGCAAGTTTTAAGACGCTAAAAATACATCGTTGGAGAATGAATAAATTAAATATTTTAAAAGTGGTTTTAGGCTGTATTATTGCAACTTTTAGCCTCTTGATCGAATTTTAACCTACGCTATCTAGGGGTATATTGAGTCATCCCTCCTCAATAATGTAGTCTTGGTGACACTCATGTATATATAATGGTTCGGAAAAAAAATTATGTATCTTTTTTCGCACTGATTTCTATATATCTTCTGTATAAATAAAGTTGAAATTCTGTTTGTTTGTTTGTTCTTTATAGAAATCCATACCGTTTGTCCTAAATTCTCCAAATTTCGCTCAGTGGTTCTTTGATACTAGGTGCGAACACCTGTCCATATTAAAATTGCGTAACTTCAGCCGATCTTCAGCTGTTATCCTTTATTCTCCAAATTTCGCTAAGTATCTTTCAGACTCGGTGCGAACATTTCAGAACACAGTGCAATTGCATAACTTCAGCCGATCTTCAGCTGATATTTTTTATTTTTATAAAAATCATAATGATCTCACTTTACAATGTTTTTTTACGAAATCGACCGTTTCTTTAGAAAAATGAAATTCCCCGTGATAAACCGGGATATACAGCTATAATCTATGTATCTAATGATCAAATTCTGTTTGTTATTTATAGAAATCCATTCCGTTTGTCATAAATTCTCCAAATTTCGCTCAGTGGTTCTTTCATACCAGGTGCGAACACCTTTCTATATTAAAATTGCATAACTTCAGCCGATCTTCAGCTGATATCCTTTATTCTCCAAATTTCGCTAAGTATCTTTCAGACTCGGTGCGAACATTTCAGAACACAGTGCAATTGCATAACTTCAGCCGATCTTCAGCTGATATTTTTTATTTTTATAAAAATCATAATGATCTCACTTTACAATGTTTTTTTACGAAATCGACCGTTTCTTTAGAAAAATGAAATTCCCCGTGATAAACCGGGATATACAGCTATAATCTATGTATCTAATGATCAAATTCTGTTTGTTATTTATAGAAATCCATTCCGTTTGTCATAAATTCTCCAAATTTCGCTCAGTGGTTCTTTCATACCAGGTGCGAACACCTTTCTATATTAAAATTGCATAACTTCAGCCGATCTTCAGCTGATATTCTTTATTCTCCAAATTTCGCTCAGTGGTTCTTTCAGACCAGGTGCGAACACCTGTCCATATTAAAATTGCATAACTTCAGCCGATTTCTGGGTATTTTCTTTATTGTTATACTAATCGCATTGGTTTTTACAAAATCGACCGTTTGAGTCGATAAAAGTCTCAGTTTATAGTTTTTATAAATTTATAAATTGAAATTTTCCGGGATATACAGCTAGTATGATCATAAATTTAATTACTAACCTTTAGTTATGGACTTATTTAACATTTTATATATATATTACTTCGATATGGTAAAGTTACTGTTTATGTTGGATTTAAAGTTTAGCGGAGTTAAGTACCTTTCCGGACAGGTTAATCCACTTAGCAAGTTTCATATTTCAGGTAAGTACCGAGGCCCAACTTGGCAGGCGGGTTAGAGAACAAAAACTAATGGTCGGGTTACAAGTACCACTTGAGGTAAATTGTACCAAGTTTTCTGCTTGTACCTAATTTACCTTAATTGGAAGATTTAATGCAACTTCAAAGTTAAAAGTATAATTCGGAACTTTATACAGCTTCAAAGGTAAAAAGTTTAGCCCTAAATTTTAACTTGATCTCTTAAAGAATTAATCGGCGGGAAATTAACATAAAGTTGTGTTTTAAAACAATTTCTAAATAATTAATCCAATCTTAAATTGTGGCTAACCACCAATTTTAAATTATTTTTAAATAATTTATTTTTGAAGAGAAAAGATTTGGCTCCGCCGGGAGTCGAACCCGGGTCTCCTGCGTTACATGCGAGGATGCTAACCGCTACACCACAGAGCTCGGCTCAAGGCAGAGCAAACCAAATCTTTTCTCTTCAAAAAATAAATTATTTAAAAATAATTTAAAATTGGTGGTTAGCCACAATTTAAGATTGGATTAATTAAAATAATTTTAAAAAAATGACTTATGTCAATAAGTATCATAAAGTGGACAAAATTTGTCCACCTCTCGCTACTACTCGCAAAACTTGTGAGATAGGGGGAGTAGGTATCAGTGAAGAGGAAGGATTTGCTCTGCCTTGAGCCGAGCTCTGTGGTGTAGCGGTTAGCATCCTCGCATGTAACGCAGGAGACCCGGGTTCGACTCCCGGCGGAGCCAAATCTTTTCTCTTCAAAAAATAAATTATTTAAAAATAATTTAAAATTGGTGGTTAGCCACAATTTAAGATTGGATTAATTAAAATAATTTAAAAAAATTGACTTATGTCAATAAGTATCATAAAGTGGACAAAATTTGTCCACCTCCCGCTACTACTCGCAAAACTTGTGAGATAGGGGGAGTAGGTATCAGTGAAGAGGAAGGATTTGCTCTGCCTTGAGCCGAGCTCTGTGGTGTAGCGGTTAGCATCCTCGCATGTAACGCAGGAGACCCGGGTTCGACTCCCGGCGGAGCCAAATCTTTTCTCCTCAAAAAATAAATTTTTTAAAATTTCTAAATAACTTTATTATATTTTATTTCAGTGGTGTTCAGCGTCGATTACCTGACTTTGAACGAGTTT
Source organism: Aelia acuminata (assembly GCA_911387785.2). NCBI lineage: Eukaryota > Metazoa > Arthropoda > Insecta > Hemiptera > Pentatomidae > Aelia > Aelia acuminata. Next base: position 104,710,486 of record OU426983.1, on the reverse strand, counting down.
TTTTTTTCCTCTTCTTTGATGATTTTCGGTCTCACGCCTTAAAATGCCAACATACAGCAGTTTACATCTCATTTGCAGATTTTCGCTTAGTTGCGACAGGTGCAAATAAAAGTCTGAAGTGAAAAACAAAAAAACTTTTAATCAAAGATTATTTTAATTTTAAACAGAACTAAATGAAAATTAAACTATTTTGTCCATGAACTATTATTAAGAAAGCCTCCATGAAACTTAGTCTAGTAAAACAGTGTAAAAGTGTATGTTCAGATATAAATATCTTCAATAGGTTCTTTATTGTTTGTTTATTGTTTTCCGAATCTCTTTTAGGAATAAGGCCTGTTATAAGTGGAATTGAAAAAAAAAATATTCCGAATATCAAAGTATTTATGAAAAATTATTATATTTGTGTTTCCTGCGTAAATTGTGTGAAATTTGGGGCTTTTGTAAAATCAGTTTTTTCTAGTTTATTTAGCACATAGCAGGTTTGGCATCGATATGTTTAAAAATTTATTTTAATCAAGGTGTCGTAATAAAAAAAAGAACCTCTACTCAACAAACACAGATAAATTGAATTTAACGTATTATTTTGAAACTTTAACTTTCCGAAACGGCGAATAAAACAACAAAATAGATAGAATAGTCAAAGCCTTTAACGGAAAATAGAAAATCATTTTATTTTTTAAAAGACGTTTATCGAAATTTGATGTGTAACTAAACCAGGAAGGCACCGTGAAAATTGTAACTAACGCAAATATGCAGTGTAATAACTTTTATGTGCTATAAAATATAGCTAATCCAACAAATGACATTTGTACAACATATAGGACATATACAACAATACATCTTTGCGAATTTTTAATAATATCGGCCCTGATGATTTGACTAACCTTGAAAATCTGTATTAATTCAAACATTATAGTACGGTAAAAAAAATCTGATTTACCATTAGCCTGAGGTTCGATAAATTATTTTTATTGTTTTCATTTATTCAAATGGTATAATTGGTAAGGTATGAATGCTAATTTACATAATGATTTGTACTCATAAGGTCGGAATAACCGTCAATTCAAATCGTTGAAGCATTGGCTCAATTATAAGCTCGTTAACTTGGGCAAGCTATCATTTTGGTCCTGGAATTAAACCGTTGAGTATATCCCTGCCCCAAAAAAACAAAACAAAAATAAAAAACTAAGAGGAAAGTGGATGAGATATATGCCGAAGGGTACAGTAACCCCTTGAAGGATGACTGGAGCGAAGATATCAAAGGACTGACTAACTAGTTGGTGTTATCGTAGGCGGCGAGTAGCAACAGGGACCCAGGCTGACAGAGGCTCTCTGGATAAACATGCCAGAGCTCTGAGATGTTAGATATCTCGAGTAACAGCTACATCAATCGCCCGCACTTAACCATCATCCGCTCAGTGTACGGAACATACCTATGTATGTATTCTATTTGCAATAATGAATATAAAAATATTTTAACACTATTGTGGGTTTAAATAATTTTAATTAGATGAAAATAATAATTAGCAATGTCAGACTAACTATAAAATCTCAAATAACTAACAAGGTTACAAAAAGTATCAACTTGTAACGACACAGTAACGCAAAAGTACCTAACCATATAATTCGCTCTTCAGGACAAGACTAACTCTCCAGTCCATCGCTCCTTATATTTAGTCAGATTAAGAACAATCTATAAGGTCCCAGACAAGCGTAGAAGATTCTCGAACAGTCACGAACCTGTACTAGAACTGTTATTAAGGGTTCTAACAAAAAGTTTAGAAGTATTTTTAATCATATGTTGGTTTTTTTTGTTTGTTTCTTTCACGTTACAATATTAACGGACTAGAGCAAGGTTTAGTTTGAATTTCTAAACGTATTTAAATAAAAGCCAAGAATGTTACGCGTTGTTATAATTTAAAAAAGAAAAAAATTCATTCTTCATACTTTCACGCCTGTGAGCAATCTGCGACAATCAGCGAATGTGATGGCTGCAACGCGGTATTATTAAGACATTTTGGGCATAAGGGAAGAAAAGGGCCCAACAGCACTTCATTCCGGACTTGGCGCTAATTCAGTAGAGGAGGTCTCTCATCCCGCTTCTTTTTAGCCGTCTTCTGACTGCTATATCAGCTGTGGACATTCCGTTAATAAGTCTGTTATTATTTCCATGCAATTTGATATGAAAGCCAGAATAGAGCTTTCTTATTTGTTCTTCGATAATTTGTAGTTGTAAGTTGGTATGTAGTTTTTGTTAAAGACGTACAAAGGAGCGTTCGTTATTAGTCGTAAAATTTTGGATTGAAAGGTTTGTAGTTTTCTTCATTGTGCAATAAATTAGTGTCATAGCTCGGTCAGACTAATTATTATGTCAGTGCAATTTAACAAAAAAGCGTGAATAACGAGTTCGCGTGTGTTATTGGATGGTTAGTTATTTGAAAAGTGCGTCTTTTTGGCTATGCCGAAAATTTTTGGTGCGTATGTCCAAATGGGTTAAAGTAAATATGTGTATGTATTCAGTGCATGTCTAATTTTTAATTTAAAAGATTTAGAAAAAAGAGGGTGAAGTATTTTTAAAAGTATGTTCATTTTGGCATGTGGGTGGGTCCCAGATATGATCAAATATTTGAAAAAAAAAAAAAAAACTTATAATATAAAAATGTACGTCGATAGTTTTGCAATCAATGAGAAATACTGAAACATTTAGCTAATTCAATATTATAACAAATTCAAAGTAATGAATGAAAAGAAAACGGATAAAACTGCATTCGCAGAAGAAAGAGGACAGGAAACACAAATCATACGGATTGCCAAAAACATAGTAAGCAGAGCATGGTCACTAAATTACCGAACAGACATCCTTCACAGTTCCCACGAAGTCTTCAACAAAAAGTACCTGAAGAAGCGGCGCCTGAATTAGCCGAAACTACATGGCGCACTGCGGCACATATGTCGCCGCGGAAATTCGACCCCCTCTCGTTAGTTACGATCTATATCTTTTTTTTTTAACGTATTCTATATTTTATTACGTTATGTTAAATTTAATAAGATAATGCTATTATATAGGCGTTGGAAGAAATTTAGTAAAATGTTTCTGTTTGAATACTAAATTACTAATAAGTTTTAAGATGATAAAAAAAAAAAATAATATGTCATCAATGGAAATCCCTTTGAGATGAGATGAAAATCAAAGTATTTGGCTATTTTCAGATAACATATTACAGGATCTATTAAGCTAAGGGTTAATTTAAAAAAATATATATATATGGTGATCATATATAAAATAAATATAGAGAAATATATAAAAATTATATTTAAAAATATAAAGCTAGAGAGGTTGAGGAGTTCTACTTGGAAAATAGTTACAAAACAAGCTTGGAGGCCTTTCTTAAAAGTTATCAACTTACATTTTTATAATGTCAATAGTTAAAGAATATTAAAACAAAGTTAACCATTCTTGGTTCTTAATTCAAATACCTTTGACATAAGAAAGTCAAACTATACCTTGTTCTAGTCCGTTAATATTTTAATTCACTCTACTTCTTATTGGATACATACGTACAAACTTTTCGTACAAATAGAATGATAGAAATTTGGTAGTTTCGGAGAGATTCATGTGTAATGTATTACTGAAATGAAGTAATATATTTTCTTTCTTTCTTCTTTATATTTTTTCATGAAGAAGGATTTTTTAAATTGAGAAAATCCTTATTTAAATTAAGATTTGTATTATGAATATAGTTTTAAATTTCACCTCATTATTATATCTGACATGTTTTTCTTTTAAATCTAAAGTAAATCACGACTCCAATAAAATAATATAAAATAAAATTGTCTTCCATATTAAATTTCGATATTCATGTTGTCCCCTATTCATAAATTTGTGCTAAAGTTTTCTTGGTAGTTGTCTAGGTCTGAGAATAGTTTCGTTTCAGCCAAACAAATAAATTCTGAACCTGTGTCATCCTTTGTCTGCTGAATTGGTTTCTTTTCAAGGTGAGCAGGTGTGAAAGAGATGTGTTTTGATTTTTGTTTTTGAGTTTCCTTTCCTCCTTTTGTTTTGCCTTTTTTTTCCCATAAATCTTATAGACTAATTTAACCATCGTAAAAGTTCTTATCGGTGAAGCATCTGTCACATAATTATTAAAATTTAAAATATTACGATTTTAAGTTTAGTCATTCAAGTTTCTGCCTTTTACCAAAATGCCATTTGAGAGCACCAAATTATAAAACCATATTACTGGCATCATAACTCAAAGATTCAATTATCTTAAAATTTTAATGATATTAATATAATTTTTATTCAAATTTCAACTTTTAAGGTTTTATTTAATTTTTAATATTCTGACGTTTTAAATGTCTATGAAGATATTATATCAGATATCTGATACACATATATATGTAATTTTTAATTATATTTAATGAAATAAGTTTTAATAACTGTATATAATAATTAATTTTAATAACTATATTTAACTAAACGTTTGCGTTTTATATGTTTTAATTTTTTTTTCTTTTTCTATTGCATAATAAATCTATGCAAAAGGAGTTTATTTATAACATGTGCGTATTCCATGCGATAAGTCATACGCATTAATACAGGTACTTAAGAAAATCAGATGTGTTATTGAAATTGGAAGATGTACCTAAGAAGATATTCCAAGAAGATTGGAATAACAAAAATTTTACAGTACCTTAAGATTTTCGTAAACAAAATTTAAAAAGCTCTTATAAAACTGAAGGGTACTATTTAAATAGTTAGTAAACTATTAATAGGTGTATGTTGGTTTTACACATACAATGTATAAATAAACTACAAATTTGAGCATTAATAAATTAAAATATTAATGTTTAATACAATGCTTATAATTGTAGCCTAGAGTAACCTGGGGAATGTTTAACCCTTTAACCGGGTGGGACGTATAAATATATGTTGTACCCTGGAACTGGTGGGACTTACATTTTCTTACAACAGAAGTTTTACTCATAGATGCATGTATCTATGTTTATATATATATATATATATATATATATATATATATATATATATATATATATAAATAATTATATATACATGTATAAATAATAATAAAAACAACAAATATTTCAGGACGTCTATATACGTCCCGCCCGGTTAAAGGGTTAATAATGTAATAGTATAAAATACAATACAAAATAAATAGCAGAAAATATTAATAGTAATTATATTAATCTAATCTTAATATGTGGGTGACCACCTTATTTAAATTATTAAAAAAAAAATTATTTAATTAGTAATTTTGTAGTTTGTTTAATTTTGTTAATTTTGTACATTGATTAAAATCATAAATATAATCATAATAATTGCAGGAAAAAATACCAATTTTAATTATGCTTAAACATTTCTTTGTGACAAAATGGGATAATCTGCCTTGGATATATTAGAGAGAAATTGTTTATATAAAAAATACGAAGTACACTGCCGTACTGTATAGGGTTGCTAGTCATACAGCTAACTGAATCTATCTATATAGACGTTGAGTATATATGCATAATTGTTTTCCTTAATGTGTGCTACTACCTTTGTGATATCATTTTAGTTCATTTTTAATAAATGTGGTGGTGTATAATCCCTAAAGATTATACTTTCTGAAATAGTTTGTAGCCTTTTCCTTACATCACCAATTTTCTCTAAAGATTTACTAGTCGATGAAGGTGTGGTTCCTCTTCTTCCGAGCGAAAGCCCCTTTACTTTAAAATTCGATACCAATAAATTTCTCTGTATTCGTCTTGCAAGTATGGTATTTGCATCATCTCCTTGTCATTTACATTTGTTCCAATCTTATTTCGGAATAATATGGATATTTGAACTGCAAATTCTCACAAAGGAACTCCTATGTATAACTTAATCAAATTTATAAAATACTAAGGAGTAAATTTAACACTTTTTTAGTGCAAATTTATTGGAAAATTTTGTAGCGAATTGAGGATTCAGCTTTTTAAGGTTTATTGCTCATAACTTCAGCGTCCCATGTAGCAACATAGAGAAACATTACCCCAGAATGTGGAACTAATCGTTGAAGGATACAGCCATAGCTGAGCCTATGATATTGTTGTAGAGACGACTCTACGACTTGATCCTGTTAGATGGCCCTCGTGAGTGTAAACCTCGATAGGGAGACTTTATTAGCAAGTACTCCCCCCCCCCCCTAGCTTTATAACAAAGTGTCCCTATATCTCTGCTTCGCTCTAGCCCCCCTTGTATCAACTATAAAACTTTATTGCGCTGTAGTTGTGGCAGTTAACTCTTGGGTTAACAGCCATATCTGTCATTCTGCCTGCGATCTCCGCTCCGGTTAATCGTTCTTTATTCATTCCCAGTGCTTATCTTGCTTGTTTTCAGGCAAAAAATCATAATTTTTTGACTTATTTAACTTAAATCTGTGCTTGCAGTGTAAAATGTTTTTAGTCCAAAATCTTAGATTTGAGGAAAATTCTATGGAAAACGTTTAGCATCATGGTTAGAAAAGATCTTAATGTTCTACTTATTGTATGTTCAATTATATGAGGAAGAATTTATGTATTCACTTTTTTTAAAACAGAAGGAATCTCTTACATGTTTAGGTAATTTCTTTATTAACTTTATATAACATTTTTAACTACATTTTTAAGACCCCGCAACCATCTTTTTGTCAACAAAATTTTTATATAAGATACAGATATCCTTGCCTAAATAATAATTAACATTTAACAATATTCTTCTGTGGTTGTGGATCTAGGACATATGTACCTTACATACATATTATTTTTTTTTTTTGCAATCAGATGGTTGTGGAGTCTTAAAAATGGAATGCTATAAAAGAGATTTCCCTGCAAGATAGGCAAGATAAGCCCGAAACGTAGGGTAAATATAGTAATTCGAAAAAATACAGAAGAGATTCCTTCTTTTTAAAAAAAACCTTAATGTTTTAATTTATTCATCAAGGTCTCGTCTACAAAGTCTGCAAAGTTAAAAATCTTATATATACATTTTTTAATTAAATGTTACACAACACACGACAAGCACAGAAATGTAAAGTAAATTGTAACATTTAAGTAACTGATTAGGTCAACGTAGGGCACAGCTAGTGTTAAGCATTATCCATTCTTCAGGGTTTATCTATATTTTAATACTTTACTTTGAACCAGGGATACCTAAAAAGTACCTCGAACTAGAGCAAAGATACATGTTTATCAGATTATTGTTTGTTTGTTTAACGTCCATTCATGCTACTAAGGCTAATTAGATATTTATACATATATTATATATATATATATATATATATATATATATATATATATATATATATATATATATATATATATACATTCATATACTGAAGTAGGCCCATACCGATATTATATAGTTATAATATAGATTTACATATGCCAGATCACAGCCTCAGAAACGAAGCTCCTGCTAAGAATAGTTGGTCAATCGAATATGGTTCAGGTAAGGTCTTGGCTCTATGGTCCTATTCGCTAATGGGCAATCAAGAATAAGAAGAAGGATTTTTGGAAGGGTTTATAATGTTTTGAGATTTAAGTTTGGAAGAAATTTCCAAAATAAATGACAAATGTGATTCTTAATCTTTATTTTTGGAATACTTGATTTCTCAATAACTTGTTATTAAATCTCAAACCACATAGATGTGAAATATTTTCTTCCCTTACACATGTGAGCCTAAAGTTATTAGATCCATTATTCTCGTTTACATCCAAAATAACTATAAATTGAACAGGTACTGGTCAAAGTCATAAAAAGTTGAATCTATTATTTTGGTATGCATCCTATATAAATACGGAATAATGAAGATTAGTTAATTTTAATATTGTTCCCTGCTGATCTTATGTTGTCTCCTCTGCAAAGAGGAATATATTTCAGATGATCTTTCCATTTACATCAATAATTTTATTTTTCAAAAGAATCAATATTATCAAGAACAAACTATAAACAAGAACATTAAAGAAACACCTGTTGAAGCATTTTTACCTCAATATTAGTTAAAACATGTGTTATTTTAATTTATGTCAAACTTTTTTTTGTAAAAACAATCAATTACCAAAGTTTTAAATATATATATATTTAGATCGTTTCAATGTTGGTTTTAAGTATTGAAATATTAGCAGCCATCTTTTTCGTCTGATTATAGTCTGGTTAAGGTTAAGTCGATAATAATTTGTTTGATTTTTACATGAGTACGAACAAATTGAAACACCGGTCTCGGAATGGTGATTGAGTGGTAACAATACGAGGTTCTCGTTATTTTCTTGCCTAGGACAAGCTAGAGATCAACTAATTCTCCCGAGTCAACCGGGTGACGTTTAAATATGGGCCCCATTGGAACAAGGATGGGCGGAGAGGATGTTGGATTGGCGGTATAAGGTTGATAGATAGATGGCGTGCCACTCGCTCTAGGTGGCCGTGTATTATCTCTCTTGGCTTAGCCTCTAATCCGATTTAGATCCTTATCTCTAAGGGGGGCTAAGAAGGGGGGGTGAAGGAGGATACCACGTGGGCACACGTGTCTTCTCTAGGGGACATCTCGTCTGCAACGTGCCTTCGGTGTTACGAACTCTAAATTATTTTCGCTGAGCGCTAATGATAGCTTAGAGTTATTAAAATCCTGCCTTTAAAAAACAGGAACGTAAGGAAGAAATGTTCTGATTAAAAAAGAACGTATATACCGAACAAAATTTCAGCTAACTACAGTTACCTAATATTAATTTTACCATCATTTTGGGTAACTACCTATTTTTTAAATTATTTTAAATAATTTATTTTTGAAGAGAAAAGATTTGGCTCCGCCGGGAATCGAACCCGGGTCTTCCGCGTGACATGCGCGGTATGCTAACCATTACACCACGGTGTCGCTTCCTAACGTTGCCAAATCCTTCCTCTTCACTGACACCTCTCCCACGATCTCTCAAGTTTTTCGAGTATTTACGGGAGATGGACAATTTTTGTCCAATTTTGGGCATCTCTTGACGTTCGTCAATTTTTAAGTTATTTTATATTTTAATTTTATTATTTCAATTATGTTATATTTAATTAATATAAAATAATTTAATACTAATAAAGGATATAAATACAAGAGGGTTTCGTACAATCACAATAGACAGCAACAATCTATTTAATTAATCTTTTGTCATAAAACGTATTAATTAAATTCAGAATATAACACATGATAATATGATCTCAGATATCATATCGGTAGGTTCTACCTGAAACAGGTTATCAAAATGTCTTTAGCCAAAACAAATAGATTCCATGCTTTCCCCACACATGAAAAGGCGGCACATAATTGCCCACGGGAAAAACACGGACTTTCCTAGCCCAAGCCAAAAAAAAAATAGATTTTGCTACTGGATCCTTACCCCCCTTAAATATCGAAAGAAAATGAAGAGTTGTATTAATAAATCAAGTTACACCCTCATCCGTTGGAAATTTATAGAACTTACAATTAATCACACTCAATTATAGAATAATAAGCATTTCATTTGCAATAAAAGAAATATTGAGGCACATAATCGAGATAAAAACTATCTTATCTTTTAATTTCGACAAAACTACATACAATGAGGCAAATTTTACAAAGATCGGTTGATATTCGTAGCACCCAATGGTTTAAAATCAATGGGTTGTGGCCTTTTTTCGGTTCCGTGCATATAACTACTTATCGCATAGTTTGCTTTCTCTTTTTTTTTGAAAAACGAGTGTACTATTACCAATAAAATGAAATATTTGAAGTTGAAATCGGGTTAGTTATTTAGCCAAATTCAAATATAAAATTTCGGTAATTATTATAATTATATACCATTTAGTTGGGAACTTATGTTTCAACGCCTATAACTCGACAACATCTACTCTTAAATGGATACTGCTACAGATAATAATTGCTTCATTAGTTTGATAAATTTTATTCAAGCTAACCCATTGTTTCTGAACATAAGAACAGTGGAATAATGATCTTGTTTTTTGTTTGTTTTTTTTTCACTGAACGCTTATCAAAGTAGACACACGTGTTGAATTAATTATTCAAGATGTGAGTAGGAGATAAATCTAGCAATTAGTGGCACTTGGGATAAACTCTTATTATAAAAACGTATCAACAATTGATGCCTAGTGTGTTGAAGGACTGATGTCTGTCATTTAGATTTGTAAAATAAAAAAAAAATTGTTCATTATAACTAAACACTTGTGTACACTGGTGTATAAAACAGCTGTAACGTTCTTGGTTTTTCTATATATGTAAATCATTTTAGTTTACTCCTCATCAAATCGTTTTTACACATAACCCTCAGCTGGTTATGGATATTATAACCCTATGGACTGCTGATTGATATCTAGAAATTGAACGGAGTGATAGGATCTGAGCTATATTCAGTAAATGTTATATTTCAGATATTTTTACTGATTAGGTGTTCGGAGCGTTATTTTTGATTAGAACAGGTAAATGGATCATTAAAACAACAAGTTTGGAGCATACATAAGTATCTTCATACATTTATATCCTTTATAGAGATAACTTTATCACTAGAAATACCAAGTTACAACAATAATAATAAAAAAAGTGGGGGTCACCTGTGGTATAGTGGGTTGCATGGCAACCTACAAAACTAAAGGTCGCGGGTTCGCGCCCAGCGGTGGCCCTAGGATTTTTTAATGGGAGTAGAAAATCCTTAGCCATGCCGTCCCTCGGATAGGACGTAAAATGGAGGTCCCGAGCCTGTACGATGTCAGGTACTCGTTAAAGATCCCTATCCTAATTATACCTGTGTAGGTAAAATTTAGGACTCCCACTGTAGCATCGTCCGATTAGCCTTAGTGGCATAAAGTGACGTTAAACAAACAAACAATAAAAAAATTATTTATTATAGAAACAACATAAAAATGTAAATATTATTGTATATTATGTATAAAGTGATTTAAATATTTATAAATTTATTATTTTAATAATAATAAATTTAATATTTAAAATAAAATAAATGCAACTTAGTTAAATATTTCTGTATATTATTGTCAGGTACATATGTCTGCTTATGTATATGCTTTTGCCTAGTTCACCATTGGATATTAGAGAAGAAGAAGTGTATTATTATTATATTTAGGAAATCAAGCAAAAGAAAATCTTTCCCTATTGTTTCGCTAGTAACTCTTCTGTTATTTTCTTTATTTATCTATATTATAAAAATCAAGTATGGATATGTATATTAATATTCGTTTAGTTTATGTGTATTATAACAATACCGCTAGTACTGAATGGCCAGACAGCTAAAGCGATGCATGCATTAGCCAATAGAACTATCTATCAATTGGTGGCGGGATGGCTGATTGGGCAAACGCGTTAGGAAATACGTGTTCTCCCTGATACCTGACATATATTTAGGAGCTTGAAGATATCAAGTTCAAAACACGGAGGCAGGGGACGTTAATAATACCCGGCATCAATCCACACCCACTCCCCTGGTCAGGGAAACCCCACATAGCCTAACTGGCGAGGAAAATGACAACAAAAAATAACTATGATATTATTAAAATAAATAAAATATACAAAATAAAACATACATCATTCATAAATCACAGCCTTAATCTTGACCTAGCATATCCAAAATTATATTTCTCGTTATAAGAAATATATGGTTGCTCTGGCTGGAGCCTACCTCTTCTTATACCGTTCCTTTTTATTTCTCTTCATCAGTTGTTCCGTGATTGATCCTCCAGTTCTGCTCGTGAACGGCTAACGGCGGATGGTATCGTGCTCTTCAGGGGAATGCTGTGGGTCCGTCATCTTAGGCTGTTTATAATTAGCCTGTGATCGGGAATACCTCTCTTATCGTAGATACCCACGTTCTGAGCTTTGAGATTATTTCTTTCCCTGCGAATTCCTCTCAAAAAATTAGAATTAGTCCAAGTTTCAGTTTTGACTAGGTTGTACCTTTTTTTTTTTTTTTAATCAAACCCAAAGGTTCCTACGTTAAAGCATGCGATAACTATAACCCTTCTCCAGCACCACATTAACCTCATCCTACCTCCTAAAGTATTCCACCTTTACAATAATTATTCATGTATAATATTAGGAGTATTCTTTTTGAAAGCGGTTACGTTAAATATTTTACAATTAAAAAAAGAATATGTGTGAAGTTAGCAGTTCTGGACTGGGCTACCTTATTTCCTCTTCAACTTTATTTAAAATTTTTATTATTCGGATTTCAATTGAGTGCCTGAGAAAGAGAAGGGGCTATGCCACAAACACATAGTTTTGAGAAAAATTAAGTTTTATTAGATTGAGTACAAAATACATAAATTTTGATTATTTTTATTGGATTATGGCATCTTTGCTTTGTATTCTCAACACGGTAGTTGGGAAAATTAAAAATAATCATTATTTAAATTTTTTTATTAAGATTACTAAATTAAAATTTGAGGTTTTGTGGCATAGCCCCTTCTCTTTCTCAGACACTCAATTATGCTTCCTTACATGAAATGGAACTTGAAATTTTGACTAAGAATAAAACATATTTCGCCATATCGAGATACATACCTACATTTCGATAGATTCCCTACTCATCAATATCCTCTTGCTTCTATCTTTCCTTCATATTTCATTTCTGATAACTTCCGGAGGGTTCTGAAAAGTGCTAAAAATTGTATCTACACGTCCAAGTATTTCGCAATAGGAGTTAGACGTTTATTTAAATTACTTTCACCTTTATATGCATGTCTTCTTCAAAGTTTGACAATGTAATAGATCTTACAACTGCCAAGCTTTCACCCATCATCCTGTGGGCCTCTTCAGGACTAATACAAGAATAAGAATTACTAAATTACTTTTCACCTTCCGTGCAAAGTTTTCTCGTATAAAAACTTTCAAAAACGAAATCCGATGCAATATACTTATACAAAAATCGGTCAAATTGACAGATCAACTGTTGTAACAGGTACCAAAGTTTATTTTTTTAAATTACCCTAAACCAGGAAAAATCCAAGAAGAGCTTCTTTCTGGATGTAATGCCAACAATGACGTTTTTCATTTCCAAGGTAATTTGTACTGCTTATATCATCATTACGTATGATCTGGATTAATTACAATATAAGTGTGGATAAATTACTTATGTTGAAATTACGTCGAATGGTTTGGATAACGTCTTAGTGTACGACAAGATGGATATAGGAGGATTGCGTAAGGTTTGGTCAAATAGTTATTACGGATTTCCATTAAGAATCGGCTGGTACAGCCAGCTACTGAAGTTTCAGCCATGGAATAATCGGAGAACATGGAAGAGTGTTTTGGTATTTTATATTCTGTTCTTTTTAGTTATTTTTTCTATTGAATTCATTCTTTTCTCCGGTTTACATATTAATATCGTGGTGGTTTCACCTGTGGTATAGTGGTTTGCATGGCAACCTACAATACTAAAGGTCGCAGGTTCGCGTCCCGCGGTGGTTCAAAGATTTTTTAAAGGGAGGAAAAAATCCTTGGCTATACAGTCCCTCGAATAATGAATGAATGAATGAATGAAAATATAATTTTATTCTGGGACTTTTAGTCCCCTAAGAATAACAAAAAGGAAACATATGGTATTACATTTGTCTGACTAAAATTAAATCAGTAGGATGAAATTATATATGATGAAAATATATATGACATATGTACCTTATCCTGAATTATATATAGGATAATAAAAATACAAATAGCGTTTACACATTGTTCTAAATATTGACCATTTTTACATTTGTGAGGAAGATTGATTATCCAGGAGATGGGTGAATAAATGGTGTTTAAATGTTGCCAAGGAGGATGCGCTGCGTATGGAATTAGGCAGGGAATTCCAAAGATGGGTTGCACGTACAGTAAAGGATCGCTCAAAGGAGGCTGTTCTACGGATAGGAACATACAGGTCGGTGGGATGGGATCTTGTGTTTAATAGGTGGAGGACGAACGAGGTGTAAGGAGGTCGAGGATATAGCTGGGTCTTTTTTTGTTCTGAAGGATTGGAATAGGAAGGAACCAAGGAGATATTGTCGTCTGGATTCAGGAAGAAGAAAGCCTTGCTCATTATACAATTGGGAATAGGACGTAAAATGGAGGTCCCGAGCCTGAACGATGCCAGGTACACGATGAAGATCCCTATCCTAATTATAACTGGATAGGCAAAATTTAAGACTCCTACTGTTGCGTCGTCCGATTAGCCTTAATGGCGTAAAGTGACGTTTAACAAACAAACAAATATTATTGTTGTGGCGTGAAACTAGTACATAATTTATGTTTTATTGTACAAGTTTAAGTAGCCTTGTGTTCACTTGCTTGAAATGTTCTACGCCTTTCTGGCCCATAACGGACTATAAGTAAGAAGCGATCGACTAGAGTCTCAGTATTTCGTAGAGCCGCGAAGCATACCCTTATTTTTGTGATAATTTTGTCACAGTTACTTTTTTGTAACGTTGTTACAAATTCGAGTTTTAATTATTATATATATATAAAAGATCTGTTTTATATATTTATTTTAAAATTTACTAAATTCCACAATAATAGAAGTATATAAGAAGAGAAAACAAAATGAGAAGAGGTGTTAGGTAGGAAGGGGTAAAGCCCGGTAACGGTGCCAGTGAGCCCGAGGCGTTTACATTCCCCAGCTGCAGTGATTAGTCGATACAGATCTCTTTCGGGAGAACCTCCTCGTCTTCGTCACACCATCTAGCCGATAGAGTATAATTTAAGAAATAATAAATTAATAATAAGAATTAAGTATAATATAAAATTTAATTTAAATTAAAAAATAATTTAGTGATAATTACAGTGATAATTACGAGTCTACGCAATGGTGGAGCTGATTTTCATACGTATCAGCTCCCTGAAGATAAAAATAGAAGAGTCGTGGTAAAAAATTTGCATCATACAACCCCTTTAAATGAAATCATAAACGATATGCAAAAATACGGATATGAAGTGGTAAACATCGCGAACGCTATATCAAGATTCAAAACCCCATTACCGATGTTTTTTATCGACATTTCTAAGTCGACATACAATGATAAAATATTCGACATACAAACAATTTTCTACACTAGAGTTACTGTAGAAGAGCCAAGAAGAAAGCGAATGATACCTCAATGCATCAGGTGTCAACAATACGGCCACACCAAGTCGTATTGCAACCACGCACCTAGGTGTGTGAAATGTGGCCAAGGCCACGAAAGTTCATCGTGCATTAAAACAAGGGATACAGAGGCGACCTGTGCAAATTGTAGGGGAAACCATCCAGCAAATTATCGTGGGTGCCTAGTTCTGAAGAAGTTGAGGGCTCAGAAAACTAAAAGAAATAATCATTCACAACAATCTTCTCCTCCAGTTCCAGGTCTAGAAGAATTTCCTGTTCTTAGGCCTTCGAAGACGCATCGTCAATCAAAGAAGAATACAGAACCGTTGCCGGCTCAGCAGCAGCAGAGGGCACCCTCAACGCAGCCGATGGGATCGCACAGTCAGACTCCAACTCAAAATAAACCGACTTATTCAGGTATGAGGCGGGATGTCAGTCAGCAGCCACCTTCAGCTGACAATTACGGCCCCCAACACTTGCATCAGTTAATCAACGGTCTTAACTCTCTCATCCAACCCCTTTTAGGCATCCTCCAACAGCTCGCTTAGGTGACCCAAGCCATGTATCCCCCAAATGGCCCCTAATCAGCTGACTGCGGGCTCTTTATCCATCCTTCTATGGAATGCAAACGGACTAACGCAACACAAAACTGAACTAGACCTATACCTTCATGAAAAACGAATTGACGTAGCATTGATTACAGAAACGCACCTTACCCCACGATCTAAATTTGGTATTCCTGGCTACTCGACCTATAGGACAGACCACCCAGACAACACAGCACACGGAGGTACACAACACTATTACACAACCATACACACTTACCAAGTACTCCTGACATACAGTCCACAGGCATTACACTTTACATGAAAAACCACTCCGTGACACTGGCATCGGTGTACTGCCCGCCAAGATACGTGCTGACATCTTCGATGTTTTGCGATTTTTTCCGTACCTTAGGGCGCTGTTTTATAGCAGGAGGGGATTTCAACGCGAAGCACCAATATTGGGGCTCACGTTTGTGCACTCCAAGAGGAAGGAATTTGAGGGCTGCCATCCACGAGCTTTCATTAGACACAATAAATCCTGACACACCGACTTACTGGCCTGTATCAAGGCGAAAATCACCGGACCTTTTGGACTTTTTTATAACTAAAGGACTGCGGACTACCCCTCACACCATAAATACTACCTCTGATCTTTGCTCTGATCATTCCGAGGTGCATCTAATTATATTTGAGGAGGCAATAAGCAAACAAAGGAAGCCAACGTTGATAGGTGGACCAATTGATTGGGATGCCTTTAGGGAGTTTTTAGAGTCTTCGCTTTCGATCCCAGTTTCAATTAAAACTGAAAATGAACTGGAAGAGGCTGTCGAAATATTCACAGAAAGTATTCAAAAAGCGGCATGGTGTTCAACAATACCCAAGGTCAACTCTGCAAGAACAACTAACTTGCCACAATATCCTCAATATATAAGAGATTTGATCAGAGCAAAGAGAAGAGCGCGTAAAATATGGCAGACTGACAGACGCCCCTCAGACAGACAGACATTCAATAGACTAAACAATCAGCTCAAAAGAGAAATACAAAAATTTAAGAGAACGAACTTTGACGCGTACATAACTGGCCTCTCGACAGACGATGGAAGCTTGTGGAAGCATACCAAGAAGTTGCTAAAACATCGGGAGTTGTCAGCACCCCTTCGAAGAGAAGATGGTTCCTGGGCCGTGTCGGATGAGGAAAAATCTGAACTCTTCGCTAACCATCTTTCTTCTGTTTTCATCCCATTTACTGACTTAACAAACGCAGAACATGAGACCCTAGTACTCAACTCATTAAACATTCCACTTCAAATGACACTTCCACCACCTTCATTCACTCCTGCCCAAGTTGCACTACAAATCAAATATTTACCCAAAAGAAAAGCCCCTGGTTATGACTTAATAACTGCCGAGGTGCTCCAAAAAATGCCCAGAAAAGCTCTGGTATTTCTGACAACAATTTACAACTGCATACTAAGGACATCAAAATTCCCACTACAGTGGAAATATTCCATGATTCAAATGATACACAAACCAAATAAAGATCTCTACCACCCTTCTTCGTACAGACCTATCAGCCTTCTTCCGATATGTTCAAAAATATTTGAAAAATTAATTTACAAAAGAATAGTTGACATATTGACTGACAAACAAATAATACCTGACCATCAATTTGGATTTCGCAAGTCACATTCAACGACCCACCAATTACACAGAGTTACTGACTTCATTGCTGGAGCATTAGAACAAAAACTATATGCAGCTGGTGTATTTTTGGATGTTGCTCAGGCGTTCGACAAAGTTTGGCATCAGGGTCTTCTCTTTAAACTCAAGAACATACTACCTTACACCTACTATCTCATTCTTCGATCCTTCCTCTACGACAGATTTTTCTCCGTTCGGCAGGGATCAGAAATTTCTTCAATTCGTCCAGTCCTAGCGGGGGTACCACAAGGTTCAATACTTGCCCCCCTACTCTACATTGTATACACCCATGACATACCAGAAAGTAATGAGACATTGACCGCTACTTACGCAGACGATACAGCAATACTAACGAAACATCAAGACCCGTCACATGCTTCACTAACCTTACAAAACCACTTACAGAAATTAAACGATTGGTGCAAATTGTGGAAAATTAGACTTAATCACGACAAATCACAACATATAACTTTTACTCTCCGGAAAAATACTTGCCCACCAATTTATATCGAAAATGTCCAAATTCCCCAAACAGACACAGTACAGTACCTCGGACTAACCCTCGATAGAAGGATGACATGGGGCCCGCACGTCAAAATGAAAAGGGAAACTCTGAACAAACGACTAAAGCTACTTTACCCACTTTTTTCTAAATCCTCAAAATTAAGACTGAGACAAAAACTTAATACTTACACATACTTACTTAAACCTATATGGATATACTGTTCACAGATTTACGGAATCGCTAAAAAAATACATTTACAGAAACTACAGACCTTTCAGTCAAAATTATTACGCCTCATTTCAAAAGCACCTTGGTACGTGACTAATCAAACCTTACATACTGACTTCCACATGCCAACAGTCGACCAACAAATCAAGACTCTCTACAAACGCTTCCACACTAACCTACACGGACATATAAACCTACTAATCAGAGATATGGCCACAGATGAAATGCCCTTGAATGTGAGGAGGAGATTAAAAAGGCGTTGGATGAGAGATCTCCTTCTTTAACCAGCCTGAATAACTGAATCAAGCCAGGGAAGAGGTACTGTTGGGTGCCATCCTTCCCCATGCCTGACATGTCATCATTTGCAATTGTTTACAGCCATCGAATCTGCTGATTGTCGATACCTTGTTGACAGGCGCGGATATACAAATGAAGTTAAAAAAAAAAAAAAAAAAAAAAAAAAAAAAAAAATGATAATTACAGCTCATATTTTAATAAAATCTCAGGAGAGAATCCCGGAAATTTTTGATACAGAAATTCATAATTTTATGAAAAATGATAAAGTCCAGTTTCGGTACAGGTGTAATCCAGACATAAAAAAAATTCGGGGTCACCTATGGTGTAGTGGTTAGCATGACAACCTTCAAAACTAAAGGTTGCGGGTTGGCATCCCATGGTGGCCCTAGGATTTTTTAAAGGGAGTAGAAATCATTGGCTATCCTCTCTGATAGGAAATAAAATGGTGGTCCCTAACATGTGCGATTTCCGGTACTCGATAAAGATCCCTATCCTAATTATATCTAGATAGGTATCCTTAATAGCATTAATGTACGTTAAACAATCAAACAAAAAAATATTTACCAAATTTTTTAAACCGCTTAGGAATCGAATCATTTGAAGTTTTTATTTTTAGATATTCTACAAAAGAAAACTTTGCTAATGTAACTAAGTTATAACTACTTCTCTAAAAATTCAATAATTTGACACCCATTGCTACTTGAGTCCCTTTATGTTTTTTTTTTTAAGAATTATCACAAATGAAATAAAATAGAATACAAAATATGGCACGTCGGCTAGACGTGTAAAGATGATTACAACTCAAAAACTGTTTTTTTTTGGATAATCATATGTGAACTTTTAACTGCATTCTCAATTTTACTACTTTAAATAAAAACAGGGACTAGAGAAAAAAGTTATTGATCACAAATACTCTGCCATTGTGGAAGTTCCACCGGTACTAACCGTAACTAAAAAGTACCTATAAACAAAAAAAATACTAGTTAAAATTTTCAACCATTCGGGATACGATACACCATCAACAGGAATATTCCATAAACATAATTCATCTAACAAAAATGGTTGCTACAAAAAAAAAAAAACAAGTTGAATTTAAACTACATTCTTAATTTTTACTTTCACTTACCTATATATAAAATATATAGTAAGTGGAAGTATTGCGATCGTGAAAAATTTCGACTTCCGGTTTTCAACGGAAATACACGTTTTGGGGTCCCCTGAGTCCAAATAACCAAGTCCCGCAAAATGGTCTGTGTGTGTGTGTGTGTGTGTGAACAGACTAGCTCAAAAACTATAAACCGTGCGAACATGAAATTGGGTATTTAGTGGATGTATATGCCCGCGATGTGACAGCAAAAATTTCATCAAAATTGCTCAAAGGGAGAGGGTACTTTATTTAATAACTTTTTAATTTTTTTAAAAACGGCTCTAACGATTTTGATTAAACTAAGTATTTGATCTATTTATATTCCCGAGATATGACTGTAAAAATTTCATCAAAATTGATCAACCGGAGGTGGGACTTTACTTAATAAATTTTGTATCCTTTTCACGTGTTTTTTTTATTTACTCAAAAACGGTTTTAACGATTTTGATCAAACTGGGTATTTGATCTACTTATATGCCCGAGATATGACTAAAAATTTCATCAAAATTGATCAACCGGAAGGGGGACTTTACTTAATAAATTTTGTATCATTTTCACGTTTTTATTTTTATTTTTATTCGATGATCTCAAAAACTTTAACCATTTTTATCAAATTCGTCATGGTTAATGAAAATCAGGTGTTCTTTAATAATCAGGTAAGCTTTATCATTATTAATACATTCCGAGGGGGCTTTTTTGGGGGGGTAAGGGCCTATTTGTTTGTTTTTTTGTTTCCTATAAAGTACCTTTGTTTTTGGTAGAAAATAGTCCGGGGAGGCGGTCAATAAAATACAAAATAGTATAAAACTATTTTATTGTTGCCGACGTTTCGACCCAACTATGCAGGTCTTCGTCAGGGCTAAATAAACAAGACACAGACAAAAACATGAGTAATTAGGACAAAGAATATGAACTGGCTAGATAAAATATAAAAAATATGAAAAGAAAAAAAAATATGAAAAAAACAAAACAAAGAATATGAACTGACTATATAAGATATAAATAAATGTAAACTATAAGGTTAAGCATATAATGTATATACACATGGTGTAATATGTCTATTGACACTGATACTGTTAACACTGATAATATAGGTGGTGTGATAAGATGGGGTAAGGTGCATAGTAGTGGATAAGTTATGAGAGTGGTATACTATGGGTAGATATGGTGGCAAAATGGGGCAGAGTAGAAGAGGGATTAATATATGATGGATTATAAATATAGTAAATGAAGCTTACCTTATAAATATAGTAAATGAAGCTTATGAATAAATATAGCTTACCTTATGACAGGGATGGATGTCACGGCCAAAGTGTCGGCAACAATAAAATAGTTTTATACTATTTTGTATTTTATTGACCGCCTCCCCGGACTATTTTCTACCTAATTCTATATCCGGTTAACTATCATCTATCCAATACCTTTGTTTTTGTTTATATGGAGAAATTAACTGTCTCTTGTTACGCCTAAAAATAAGAAATGGTTAATATGAGATATGATAAAAATGAAGAAATATTAATAGGAGAAAAAAAGAAAAATATTCAGTCAACTCATAAAACTTGTTGAGCCCACGCATGCGGAGTACGCCTTTAGTGACAGACCATTGTTCATAATTAAAGCCTTTCTGTTCATTTGAGAAGTGGCAATTAACAAAACGCAATAATTTCTAATCTAAGTAAGTTGGTAAGTGAAAGTTGTGTGTTGCGCGCACGCACCAGATTTTTATTCTTAAAAACAGCAACTAAGAAAATTAATCTTTGATCCCAAATAATCTACGATTGTGGAAGTAAGTACCATTCGTAACTTAAAAGTAGCCCTCCACCTGCGTTAACACGATCATCCCCTCCATAAAAGAACATGGTATTTTGCGCCTTAGGCCAACGGAATTTTTAATACTATTGTGACTCTAATCTGGCATTGTAGGTTTTTCTATTCTGATTTCAACGGTATTCACAACTCAAAATTGATATTTTTTGAGTTGTAACCATCTTCTTGCCGACGTGCAATACATATAATTGTGTTAATAAAAAAAAATGATAAAATAATTTGCTTATACAGTGATGTTTCATTTTCATTTCTTCAACTGCTGAAATATCATCTTTGCTGAATCTCCTGCCCATTTTTGTGATTAACAAACATAAACTCAGAACTATTCTTCTAAACAGCGGTGATCTTTTGGACAATTTGCGTATTTTATAAAAATTGTTATTGGTTTATTTATCTATATTGAACATCTTAATACAGAGGGTTTTCCTTTCGAGATAGGTCTCAGCGATATAGAGGGAGTACTTACTTGGGTCAGGGGTCCCTAAAAAGTTTTCCCAAATGGCCAGGACTTCAGATCGCCATTGATAAAGCCTTGAATAATATTTCCTCCTTTTCTAGAAAATAGGAATAAAAAAAAATAATCGCATCAATGAGTTGATGTCTTTTTTTATTACCCTTATTAATGAAGTCCGTGTAGCTTTTTAACTACGCTGTATAAATATTTCTGAATTAACGAATGTGTTTTTTTACGATAATTTATTGCAATGCTTTACAATCATTATATTTAATTAAAAAATATTTTCTTTATATTAATTTTTTTGATAATCTTATCGTTGTATTCGTTGTGAATTTTCCATTCGATGCAGTTAATTTATTTTATGCTTTCCATTTAGACATTTTTATGTGAATAAAAATTTCGCAAATAATCCACCAATTCCGTCATCACACAATTTTCTGAGTTAATGCTTTTCTCCTTAGCATGGCAGTGCAATTCATGTAAAATATTTAATTAAAATAAACATATAAACAGAATTAATACTGTAGAAAAGTATCGTTTCTCAAACAAATGATCTACATTTAAATTCTTTCTAAAATCAATATATAGTTTATATGTCTCTCCTGGAGGAAATTTCGCTAAAGATGATAATGTGTTTATCTGGGGACCAATTACGTTTGACATTTTGGACTAACGATCCCTTTCAGTCATCAAGTTATATATATTCCTTAAAATATAAATAAAATCGCCATTATTCTTTCCTTCCAAATAGAGACCGGTTTCGGTCTTTCCCCGCACGTGTGATGGCCATGAAGAATCGGAGAAAGAAGTGTTTTGTTTTTTTTTCTTCCGAATTCCCAAATAGCCCCTATCGAAAATTGATAAAGCATAGGTTTGTTTTTCTTCTGCCCCAATAAGGTCCGTATTAATTTTGGAGAAATTCTGTTGTTTTCACTCCTTTTACATCTGGCGGGGCGAGGTGTTGAAGGCCTTGTCTAGACTTGTAGGTATTGTGCTGGATCCGAAGGCTCTGTTTGCGTCGTTCGCGATGGAATAGGCCAACACTAATCGATTCGTTCCGCTCCGGTCTAAGTTCGCACAAGCGGCGCCTCTTGTTTGTCTACTGCGTCTAACTCTTTGGAATTAATTCGATTTTATATATTTTTACCATGAAAAATGGTTTATAAAAAATGAAATTGCGGTAAAGTTGAAACGATGAAGAAGGGAGAAAGTCCGAGAAACAGACTCATTCCAAATTTTCGCGCCAATTTAGGCCTCTCCAGAATAAAAGAAATCTAAGTATGGCTGCGCATATGATAGGGGACGAGATTTACAAAGGTCTTATTTAAGAAATTAAACAAAAACAAATAAAATAAAACTAGAAAAAACCCAACAATATTAACATTAATCTACCAACGAAACGCGCTATGGGAAATGGAATAACGAGTTTGAAACCGCACCTTAAGTCCAGGATAAGTTAGAAGTCTTCTTGATGAGAATAGATCTATTCTTATTTTATAAAAATCAAAATATTGTGAGGGGTCACCTGTTGTTTAGTGGCTAGCATGGTAGCCTACAACACTAAAGTTTTAAGGTTATAAGACATCCTTTGCTATGCCATATTCAGATGAAACGTAAAATCGATTCCTAGAGCCTGTGCGATGTCAGGTACCCATAAAAGATACCTAGTCTAATTATCACGTTAGGTGCTCCGGCGTATTTTAGGCCTATCCTGAATTGTACGGTATCGGTCCCCGGGGTCCGATGGGAATTTTGACGTGGGATGGGAACGCGTTACCTTTTGAGTAAAAGGGAATAAAATAAGCGTCTCAATGGCATTATCTATTGTCAAGGATTGGAACTAGATATAATAGGTGCAGGACCTGCCGATACAGGATTTAGGCCATTCTTTATCGAAAATCGGACCTCGGAGTCCGATTCTAAAAAAAAAACAACCGAATTTCAGCTGTTAACAACATTTTCTGCACTAAACTGCAAGAATCTCACTAAAAATCGGCTAAATTGAATGTTTGAAGTGTTCGGACTTTCGGACATTTTCTTGTGAAAATCGGCTGTTAAGAGGGTAATGTAAGACGGATCATGGGGACCGATGCCGCACTTAACGTGTTAAACATAGACGTTCAAAATTTTGGAATCTCGCTGTTGGAACGTCTGATTAGCCTTAGTGGCATATAGTGACATTAGACAGACTATTGTGAGCCATTGCGAATTAAATTAAAAGAAAAAAATCGAATAATTAAATCTAAATTATTTACAAAGGATATTGATATTGTTCGAATAAAACTTATTCAGGTATTTAGATTCAGTTTTAAAATTAATCACCTTTTTTAGATTCTCGGATCTATAGAGGGCTTCCAAACATTTTTTTGGAAAAAAATGTTTGTTCAGATCGATCTTAGCACAAAATTAGGGAGTTCTCAAAATCGAAATAATGTATTTTAGTCCCCTATTTCTTGTCTTTGTAATCAGTAAGTACATGAATTTTCATATAGATATATTCTATACATCAAATTTTGAGTGGTCATTCTGATAAATAATTCGAGCATGATAAATAGTTAAAGATCGTAATCTAAATCCTCCTCTACTTTATTTAAACTGAGTGAATATATTGTTTAGCTTTTTTAGAGGTTTGTATGCATTTTTATTAGAAAAGGATCTCATTCAAAGAAAGTTTTTTTGATGGAATCAAAGATAATATTAATGTAAGTTAGTGGTTTAATCATTGGAGTCTTGTGCGTATTTACTCCTCAAAAGTTCAAATCGGTTATAGAGGTTGATCAATGATGATTTAATTATTTTAGAGGGATATAACGATTTAATAAGTGTTTTTAGCTGAATATTACAAAAATAAAACACAATGCCGAATTTGATTATATTTAAATTAAAAATTAGTAGTCTTAACTACTTATTATAATTCTATGCTCGAGATCCTGTAATGAGTTATTTAATGTAGTGTTTGCGTCGGCTAGAGAGTGGAGGGGGGGGGGTCAAGATGAGCTCCTCAATTTGAAGTTTTATGACATACAACCGGTTGATATAATTAGATTAATAGGACAGGCATTGAAATTGGCTTGTAAAGTTGTTGGGTTGGTTAGAGAAATTTTTAAAGCGAGTCGCTAAAACGGTATACAGACCTCAACCTGCGGGTCAAATGTTAGCGAGTCCTAGATCGATGTGGAGATTTTTAAAGGCCTATTTCAGGTTGTTGTAGGTTTTATTGGAGGTTGTGTAGTCACCAATTAGTGATGGTCGTTCTACAGGAGTAGATTATCCATAATTTCAAAGAGCTTAAGAACAGCTTACTTTCAACACTGCATACAATCATGCTACCAGAGGTCATCGCTTCAGGATCACTATCGAATTAAAAACGAAAATTAAACAAATAAAAATCATTTTTTGAATTCTATCAAGATTGGTTATTACTTTTGAACATAACTTAAAAAAAATCTGGTGCGTGCGCGCAACACACAACTTTCACTTACCAACTTATTTAGATTAGAAATTGACGTGTTTTGTTAATTGCCACTTAAAAAATGTCACAAATCTTTCCACATTCATTTCTTATTTTTTCCTTTTATGAGTAATTTAAAACACACGTGAAAATGATACAAAATTTATTAAGTAAAGTACCCCCTCCATTTGATCAATGTTGATGAAATTTTTACAGTCATATCTCGGGCATATTAATACATCAAATACTCAGGTCGATCAAAATCGTCAAAACCGTTTTTGAGTAAATAAAAAAAACACGTGAAAATGGGACAACATTTATTCAGTAAAGTGTCCCCTCCAATTGATCAATTTTGATGAAATTTTTACTGTCACATCGCGGGCACATAAATATACTAATTACCAAGTTTGATCGAAATCATTAAAGCCGTTTTTGGGTAAATGAAAAAACAACACATAAAAGTGGGACACAATTTATTAAGTAAAGTACCCCCTCCGGTTGATCAATTTTGATGAAATTTTTACAGTCGTATCTCGGGCATTTAAATAGATCAAATACTCAGTTTAATCAAAATCGTTAGAGCTTGAGCTTGATTCGTTAAGAATTTTTCGTTTTTGAGAAAATCGAAAAATTCTTAAAAGTTATTAAATAAAGTACCCCCTCCCTTTGAGCAATTTTGATGAAATTTTCGCTGTCACATCGCGAGCATATACATACACTAAATACCCAATTTCAGGTTCACACGGTTTATAGTTTTTGAGCTAGTCTGTTCACACACACACACACACACACACACACACACACACACACACACACACACACACACACACACACAGACACACACACACACACACACACAGACCATTTCGCGGGACTTGGTTAATTGGACTCAGGGGACCCCAAAACGTGTATTTCCGTTGAAAACCGGAAGTCGAAATTTTTCACGATCGCAATACTTCCACTTACTATATATTTCATATATAGGTAAGTGAAAGTAATAATATCCTAATCATTATTTTTAAATTAGTAATGCTTTAATGAAGTAATACTTTTATTCAGAAAAATATATTTTATAAATCTTCTGTATGATATCTATTTTCAATCTGCAGTATTAAGTGAAGAAATTCATTAGAACTTTTTGCTTACAAAACATATATCTTCAAGTTCGCTTGTTTTTATTAACGTCACTTTATGCCACTAATTTTAATCGGACGATGCCACAGTGGGAGTCCTAAATTTTGTCTGTCCAGGTATTATTAGGAACATTAACGATTTTACGTCCTATCCGAGGGACGGGGTAGACAAGGATTTTTTACTCCCATTAAAAAATTCTAGGGCCACCTCGAGACGTGAACCTGCAACCTTTAATATTTTAAGTTTCTAAGCTAACCACTAAACCAAAGGTGACGCCATTCTTCTAGTTAGTTAAATCATTGATGTCACATCACGGGCATATACCTACTTCAAATACTTAATCAAGCACTCAGACACATTTCGCGGAACTAGTTTATTTGGACTCAAGGAACACCAAACCGTGTATTTCCTTTGAAAACCGGGAATCGCAATTTTTCATGATCACATTATTTTCTATGTATTTCATACATAAAGTAATACATAAAGGTAAGTAAAAGTGAAAATTATTCATTGTACCTAAAATACATTTTTTTTACCTATGTCTATAATATTAGTACCCTTTGGTCTATCTTACTTGAATATTAAATTCAAATTGTAGGGTAAATCGTACAGTTATTGACACCCTTAAGACTATATTTCTGAGATGAGATTAAAAAGAAAAAAAAACCTTTTTATGAAGGGATCAAATTGAAAATTCCTATAGCTCCTCATTATCTACCCTCATAAAGACTCAACAGGTTTCTTTTGGGTCAAAAGTTCAATAGTTTTACAATATGGCAATATTTATTGTTAAAAGTGCCAAATCTAGTTAATGGCTCCCTGTGGATTTAATTGTGAAATCTTTCCTATGGTTAGTTTGTAAAAGTCTTACTTCATAGATGACTTAAAGGACCCTTCAAACATTAGATTCATGTATATCTTGAAATAAAATTAGGAGTGTTTACAATTTTTAAACTATTTAATTAGAAGATAAAAGATTCGACCACGGCCGGGAATCGAACCCAGGTCCTCCGCGTCTACGTTGCCCCGCTCTTACCACTGAGTTAACCGTGGGGCCGTCCCAGACGTGATCGAATCTTTTACTTATAATTTTAAATGAAAGATATTTATTTAATGATGTTATTTATTTGGGAGTGTTTACTTATTTCTTTAACTTAAAGTTGGGGTGTCGATAACTGTAATGAGTGTCAATAACTGTATAGTTTAGTATTAGTCCCAAAGTATTTATTAGTCACATCGTTTTCAGTCAAGTTAATTTCTCTTTGGTTCTTAGTCCAATTATGTTTTTCCTTCCGCTATTTTCAGTAAATTGGGTGCATTTGGTAGTAAAATGTTGGAGTTCATAGCAATGTGCATCCGAATCCGAATTAAACAAGAAACTTTTCGGTTTATCAAGTGTGGTAAAGAAAGATAAATGTTCGGAATTCTGTATTTAATTTCCTGGTTACGATATACATGTATTCTTGATCGGAAAGTTCAGTAAATCACTAATCACGTTGTTCGGCTCGGATATCACGGCCTATTATAAGATTGTAGCTTTTATAATATATCGGAATTAAATAATTATAGAAGAGGTGTGATTGAGGTCAGCGGTGGGCCTACACCTTTCCAGCAATCCGCAAAAGCAGCGCAGAGCTCGGACGTGGTGTGGGTGGGAGGGTTGCGCAATGCCCCGCGGCCGCCGGACGTGTAGAGACGTAATTTATGGCCGCTATCGGCTCTGTGTACCGAGGGCACGGCGTGGGTGCAGTCGGTGTCTCATGTCTTCGTCCAGACTTCTCTTATGGAGAGCTTTCTTGGTCGCCGAAGTGGAGGGGATCCGGGTTAGCCAGGCTGGACGTCTTCCCTGAACGCAGGACAATGTCAGTGGCAGAGGTTGCTGAAACTACAATATATCGACCAGGAATTCTATTTGTCACTGATCCTTTTTATAAACCAGATTAGATTTAATCCAAGCCCTAATAAAATTTCATCTGGTTGTGATTCACACTATCATGAGTTTTTTCGTGTGGTAGGATGGCCGGGGCAAACGCGTCAGAAAATAAGGTTTGCCCATGGCAACGTATGATTGAGAACCGAAAGATAGCAAGTTAAAAACCCAGAGCCAGGGAATATTTAATAATACTCGGCATCAATCCCCCACCCTCTCCCCTGGCCCGGGAAACTCTGTATAGCCTAACAGGCGAGGAAGGGGAGGACCAATAAAAAAAAAAGTATCATGAGTTTTAACTGACTAGTTGCCTGTGTACAATCTACTTATTGAAAAAGTAAGAATAGACTTGGAGATGCCGGAAAGCGATTATAATAATCTTAATTTCAATGTGGTTTACCCCCACCCCCAAATCTTTCTGGTAAAAACATTACGCATATTTACAAAATTACTCTGGTATGTTATGGTTAAGATGTGCATGGTCGGTTGCTGGTAATTATTTTTCTGAGAGTTTTGAGGTTCGCTCTTGTTTGAAAGAAGTTATTCGTTATCCCCTGTTTTATACTGGGGTAGGCCTAGGCGAAGGTGGGAGGATTCGGTGGGGGCAGATCTTGTGGAGTTTGGATTAGATGATGTTTTTTAGTTTATGATAGTTTTTTAACTATCGATAGTACTATCGAAAACATTATTGTTAAAGGATAAAGTCATAGCCTCTGCCTCTAAGCACCCATTTAATGTATAATTCATGGATTGAATTATACAAAGAAACATAAACAAAATGTGACGGTGTAATTTTATTTATGTATTTAACGAAAAATGCTTATCTACTCTATAAAAAAAAAATTATTAACTTAAATTTTAAAATATTAAAATATCAACACTCAAAAAATGTAATGGTAAAAAAATTGAATGGTTTGCCCATACATGCTGTAGGGGAAGGGGTATTATTATAAATTCAAATACTATCCTTCTTACCTAATATTCGCTGATTCATTTCTCATGGTTCCTATGTAAAGGAATAATTATGTTTTGTGGATTAATTATATGGTTTAAATTCAACTGAAAAATATTAATATCAAAGAAACTGAATTAATGACAAAATAATGAATAAAGAAATTAATTAGTAAAACATTTATTGTTGCACACAAAATAAAAAATATAGTATGAATCTTAAAAGAATAACAAAAAAAAAAAAAAATTCTTCTACAAAGTAAAGACAAAAAAAAACATATATATACTTATTTTAAAATTAAACAGTAAAAAGAATGAACAACAAAAAAAAAAATAACTTCTTTGATTTTCAGTTTAAAGTAACATAAAAGAAATTTGATTAAACTGATGATTAATTAATTATATGGTTTTTAAAGAAATGTTTCTGACTTGAAACAAACCAAAAAAAAAAAAAAAAAAAAAACTCAATGTCTTCAAATTAAAAAAATAAAGTTCATGACCTTGTGCGATGAAGAACGATGTTTTAATACAGGTCGCTAGGGCGATGAAAGAAGGCCGGGCCCGGTGCTGGGTTGGCTAACTGGTGGTCTTCCAAAAAATTGGGAAGATGAATTAAAATTCACTTGGTGGTGCACTATTGATTATAGCACTTGGTCTTTGTCTCGAGACTGGCACACAAGTGGCGTCAGTTGTTTATGCTACGTAATACCACTCGGTGTTATAAACATTGCGCTGTATTACATTATTTACAATGGAATGCTCGTAATAAACGTAATTAAAATTAAACTTATTTTAAATAAAAATATACTATATTTTAATTTGAATTTAAAATTGTATTCTAAACAAAATAAAATGAAATTTTATCGGGCTTTAACACATGCCTTCTAACTTTATGGAATAATACACAAACCAAATAACTGATTTTGTTACCGGTCCCATTTGAAAATTATTTGGTTAATGTCATAGGAACAGTTTTTGTAAAAAAAATTTTCGACCTGTATAAATCAACTACCTTAGAACATTTTTTTGAAGTATGCACGTTCCAAGGTAAATCTAGACAAAAGTCACAACAACTTCGAGGATTGCGTTCCGAATGTCAAATCAACTACTTCGACAACTGCGAATTCTTTTCATGATTACTTAAAGAGGGTTGGTATAGCTTTCCTCCAAATGCAGTTTCTTTGACCTTTTGATAAAGTTTTTATTCTTTGCAGTCACAACTTAGCTTGAAACAGATATAAATTATTTCAAGGTGTAATGGAACCCATCCTCTATTCACAGAAATGTTCATCTTATTCTATATTCATCGTTCCAAATTAAAAATTCTAGTATTCAACCTTCTAGTATTCTAATCGATTGGTGGGGCCGGCATCGGACCTTCCCGCTCGTTAAGCCTTTATACTTACTTAGAATCTGGTATGTGAGCAACTGTACAGTGAATACTATTGACTTTCACACGCCGACTGCAACGAACGCATACGATCCCACTAAGAAGTATCCCATAAGAAATCACAAAACCCACTTATAAACGATATGGCCACAGGTAGCACACATGGCGGTTAAACAGATTCTCCTTTGGATGTTGGATCTCCTTGTTTAATGACTCATCCTGTAAGAAGCCGTGAAGATATGCCGCCGATTTCTCTCACCCTAATTGCCTCACATGCCACTATATTATATCTTGTTTATCAAATTCACTTATTTTTAATGTAATTATTGTAATTTTTTAATGAAAGTCAAACAATGGCCCGCACTTAAAAATGAAACGAAAGACACTTAACAATCGACTCAACCTTCTTAAATCACTTTTATATTCTTCAAAACTAGGACTTACACAAAAATTGCATGTATATAGACGTATTTACTAAAACCGATATGTACATACCCTTCACAGACATAACGAAAAGAATTCGATTAGAAAGACTTTATACCTATCAATCAAAAATTTTAAGACGGATAAGGCACTTAACGTACATAACTTACTTTTTCTACACATGCTAAAAGTTCACTAAAAAATAAAACTCTATTGAAACGTTTCCAGACTAACTCAAATCGACCATTAACCTATTTATAATAGACTTGGGAACAGCTGATATGCCAATAAATAAAGTATTAAAAAGGCGTTGGACGATAGATCTCCTTGCTAATAAAGAAGAGACACTGTCACAAGCAAGGGAACCTGAGTTCCATCCTTCTCCATGCTTGGCATATCATTAGATTAGCATATAATCCGAATCATTTGCAGATTGTCGAAGGGTTGTTGACAGCCGCAAAAATTGTTTTCCTCTATGTATATTTATTTACATATAAAATATGAGCATATTGTCTTATTTGTTGTTTTTTTGCATTTTTTGTCAGAAACGTCAAATATTACTCTATTTGTTGTTTTGAATATTTAGAAGTAGATGGTAATTATTATGAGAACAGGTAAAGAATATAAAAATGTT
The DNA here is from genome assembly GCA_911387785.2 of Aelia acuminata. Classification (NCBI taxonomy): domain Eukaryota; kingdom Metazoa; phylum Arthropoda; class Insecta; order Hemiptera; family Pentatomidae; genus Aelia; species Aelia acuminata. The sequence goes on along the minus strand of OU426983.1, from coordinate 104,678,743 downwards.
TGTAATATTACTAATTCCTTATCATTTGGAAGTAGGAAAGGTGTATTCACAATGGAGAAGAGAATATTATAAAAATAAATGAGGTTTTACATATTCAGTGTTGCAGAACTGCTTTTATAATTTCAGCTGGCGGAGGTTTTACTCTTATAGCTCATAAAATCGCCTTCCATACTGATACAAAAAAAAAAATATTTTGGTTTTTACACCGTTTCCGAGCCTATTCGGCTAGATTGGATCTCCTAAGCGAAAGGTTTAAGGGCGGCATATTAATAGTTAGCTGTGTGTATTGTTTAGCGCTGGGATTTGAACCCACTAACATAACTTTTTTGAGGTTATTACGACTAATGCGTAGGGATTACACTTTCATTAAGTATAGGCCGTTTTTGAGAAAATAGTAAAAGTGTGCTAATACGTTTGTATAAATTTCCCCTTTAGGCTACTTAATTTTATCATACATAATTTCTGCTGTCACATAACGGGCATCCGTTTTTGAGCTAGTCTGACCACACACAGACCATTTTACAATATTTCATTATTTGTACACAGAGGACCCACGAAAGTGGAATTCCGTTGAAAACCGGAAATGTCCATTTTTTAAAAATAAATCCATATATTTCTCTCTCTGATTTAGAAAAAAAAATAGTATGAAATAATAATTTCATTATTCTTCCATTACAATTCTTCTTAGCTTTTAAATTTCTGCTTTCAGGTTCAGTGCTGAAAATTTATCTTTCCGATTATCCTACTTTTTTCCCTCCTGTCAATGATCTCAATAATGATTACAGATGATAGATTTTACTCCCAATTTACCCTTATCAATCCTTTCTCCTGATGAACATCATAATGATGATTGCGATATTTGTATCCGGATATATCTTCCCCTTTCCTCCAGTAGCTTGCTATGGAGGCCGAGGACCACGATACCACTTCCTTATCTCCCCTAGATCTAAAACTTCCCCCCTGTGACAATCGCACCGTCCCCGATACTCCTCGCCTGCCTCACTCCCAGATTTGCATGGTGCATTGGGTACATCTACTATTACCATTCCTTATTATTATTTCTTTCCTTCTTAACTGCAGAGGGGATGTAACATCCTGCCGTTACTGTTTGGAGAGGAAGTGTCATGTTCTTGGCAGGTAGGAACCCTAATACAGTAGGGCAACCTCTCACACGCTCTAGTTTTCATTATCTCTACACCACCTTCTTTTCTTTCTTTTTTTTCTCCCCCGACCCTCCGAACTATCCTATAGGAATGTCCTAGAAGGGTTAGCCAGCTCAAGCCTGCCGTGCCTCGGGGAGATTAGTTTATTTTCTCTCTCAGCTCCTTAGCATATTCCGGCTATAAACCAGCTACCTCTCTTACTCATCCGGAACGTTCTTTCGAATTCTTGACGAGTGTTGCGTATCGGCTTCCGAGTGTGTAAATATGCGTGGCTATTTCTATTCTGAGCTTCGTGGGAATTCTACGGCTATGACCTTTCCTTTTGAATAATTTTTTAAAGATATTTGAAAGAAAAACATCGAGTTAATTTTTCATTTTCAGTGGTGTAACAACCACAGCGGGTTTGGTCATCTTTTTATGGGATAAATGCGATTTGGTTTTAGATTTTATTATTTTATTTTAATTCTTTTATTATCTTATTTTTAATTAAAATGGGAGAAAATATAAATTGTATTTTTTTTGTTTTGCAAGACAAGACTTAGGTAAATTAAATTTAGTTCACTATACTCATGCAGGACGTTTAAAGTAGTATTTTAATGTAAAATTAAATATATTTTTTAATAAAATAAAACCTAAAATAATGAAAATTTATATCAATCTAAGGAATGTTTTATCAAATGGTCTGTCTAAAACCGTAGTGAATACCCAATTTATTTAATTTTCTTTTTAATTGAATATAGTTATTTTTTAAATTCGTGCTTCTTTATATTTGAATAATAGAATTACTAGACAAAGAGAAATATATTTTACCTCAAAAGCGATGGAAGTAAACACAACCCTATTTCACAAAATTCAACATCCAGTTTTCTCAAAGTATTCTCTAAACTAACTTAAATGTATTTATAATATATTTTAACTTGTATATTACGTTCGTTTGTATAGTATGTTTTTTGATTTATCTAATATCTTAATTTCTGTTTATTGTGGAGCACTAGACTCATGCTATGGTATACAGATAAATGTCTTTTAAACTGATTTTGTTGTAAATATGCATAAAACTGCCTTTTACAAATTAAAATGTATTATTATTATATTTTAGAGGTCAACTAAAAAGAAAAAAAAAGAAAAGAAAAGAATATTAATGTTTAATTGAAAAGAGTTTTGAAAACATTTTAATTTAGTGTTTACTCCATCGCTTTTGAGGTAAAATATATTTCACTTTGTCTAGTATTTCTATAATTCAAATATAATGAAGCATGAATAAAAAAAATAACTATATGTAATAAAAAAAAAACTAAAAATTATTAAATAGATTAGAGGCTTGTTTCACTATGATTTTAGACCGACCATTTGATATAAGATTCCTTAGATTGAAGTAATGAAAATTTTCCCCCAAGTTTTATTTTATTACAAAATATTTTTAATTTTTCATTAAAAATAGGTACTACTTTAAAAGTCCTGTACGCGTATTGTGAACTAAATTTAATTTAAGTCTTGTCTTGCAAAACAATAAAAATTCTAACAATCTAAAGAATTATTTAAAATTAATGTACTTGTGATAATTTTGGTTTTATGCACCGTAAATAGAATGCCTTGCTTAAGGAGCTTGATGAAATAAGTTTGGCAAGCTAGTCTCTTTACAAGCTCCGCCGAATAGGCTCATAAATAAAAAATTAGCGGATCCAATGAGAAAAAGCTCAATATAAAAGTGAAGAGCTATTGCTTATGGATGACCGTGGGGGCCGGTGGGGAGTGTAAACAAACAGACCTACTCTACTCTACTACTGTGTATACAAAAAAAAATCTGAAAAGAATAAAATTAGGAACACATTTCAATCTCCTTGGTGACATACTTTAATTGTAAATCTATTGATATAAATTTACTTCGTGGTATTATAATACCACGAAGTAATTTAATAATACCTATTAAAATTGAGGAGATCATAAAACAGGAATAAATAAATTCAGAACGGTTTTATTTTATTTTTAATTGGATATAATGCTAAAAGTAACATTATAAACAGTTTCATACAAATGAATGAACATATTGGCGATCAGAACTACAATGCACAAATAATGCTTAAGAGTAACTTATCCCTATGTCCACCTGGATATTATTATTTTTTTAGGTGTTGTATTTGTATAAATATTTTGTATTGATTCTTGGTCATCGCGAGCTATCATGCCTAGTGACCAGACATAATTATTGAAATGGAGGACATTTCATTTTAAAAAATTAGGACATTGATAAGAAAGTTCAGTTTTCTCAAAATGTTGTGTTTGGTGCTTAGTTCACTTTGGCGTTACACCGAACATTTCGTTTTACTATTCGAAGGCCTGGTGAGAAACGAATCGTATCCCCCCCAAAAAAACAATTTTTGTCTTCTTTGTAGATAACCTATACAACTTGCATACTTTTCACAAAATAAAGAAAGCTCTATATAGTTATATTTAGGTGTAACGAGGGTGCTAATATTGTAGGAAACGAGCTTATCCATCATATAATGGAAAAACTTAGGATAATTTTTTATTTATTTATATTTTGTTTTAGTTACGAGCGTTTAACTCCAATTCATAATATTGGTTCGTTTTCTTATGAATCTTGGTTCTGCTTTTAAAATTTCCCTCCCCCCCCCCCCCCCATTGTCATTGTGTTTCTCTTTTTTTTTTCTTTACAGCATTGCTCAATGCCCTAAAAGATTTAAATAAAAAAAAAAAAAAAAGAAGTCTGAAAGTATGTATTAGAGACTATCTAAAGTGAGTACTTAAATAGTTTTAGTTTGTACGTAGTTTCCTTAATACCTTAATAATCTAGTCTAGAGAAAAATGTATAAATGAAATCAGTTTAAAATCTATAGGAAATATTTACATAAAATATTGCCTTTCGATCAATGCTATAAGTGTAGCTAATACTTTTATAATGTTTTGGATCGAGATGGGTTCCGCATAATTAAAAAATTTAAAAAAGGAGTTTCGAAAAAACAAATACAAGAACCCCTGTTGTAGGCAACAGTTAACATCAAGCAAATCTTCTACCACTGGTTAACTTTTTTCAATGACCTTGCATCTTGGAATAAGAAATTGGCTTACTCGTTGGTTTGCCGGAAGGATAAGATCCGGACCGGACTTAAACCCGAGCCTTTCTATTATGTCATTAGCCGGACTCGTGAGCTCTGTGAATTACTCAATCAGGTGAGCTCGGTCGTGATCCTCTGGGGCCAATCTGCCCGCGTCTTGCACAACTACTCGGGGACCGCGCTTATAATCAGGATTAATATCGTCATAGTTTCAAGGACTCATTTTGCGATGGGAACTATGGTTTATTGGAGTAGTTTGATTAGGCACGAAGAAAATATTTTGTAAGTATGAAATTAAAAAAAAAAAAAAAGTGTTTCAGAAAGATAATTCTTTTCGTTCTGTTATTTTTCTGGAATACGGGAATACTATACTCTTCCCTCTGTACATGTGGTAAATGTGGTATGTATTAATTCAGATTTTTATGACTTTTAATTTTTATAATGTTTGCATAGGGTAAACCCTACCCCAACTTTAACTAAAAGAAATAGGTAAACAAGTCCTAATTTTATTACAAGATATACATGAGTCTAATCTTTGAAGGGTCCTCTAAGTCATCTATGAAGTAAGACTTTAACAAAGTAACCATAGGGATGATTTCACAATTAAATCCATAGGGTGCCAATAACTATATTTGGCACTTTTAACAATAAATATTGCCATGTTGTAAAACTATTGAACTTTTGACCCAAAAAAACCTCTTGAGTCTTTATGAGGATTGATAATGAGGAGCTATAGGAAGTTTCTATTTGATTCCCTTATAAAAAGTATTTTTTTAAATTTAATCACCTAAATGTAGTCTTAATGGTGCCAATAACTGTGCGGTTCACCCTACTAATAGATAATTTTATGATACTTGGCTAGTTGAAGCCTGAAGATATAAACAAAATATTATTAAATTATTTAAAACTAATTTTTTCTCTGAATATCTTACATACTCTCACTCTCTCACATATAAATGAAAATATAAATAATTTTTAATGGTACGGTAAAGAAACCTGGCTCTAAAAATTCAAGAAAGAAGTACATTCCTTGAATCAATCACTTTCTCTGAGGTGATCTCCTAATCCGATGTACAACCGAACTGAGAATTAGACACATAATTTTCTCGAAAAATATTTTTTTCCGCATATTCAGATAGCATGTAAATAAATTAAGACGTAAATAACCTTATTTGACTTTCGGGTTTCTCGAACGACTGATTCAAATGTATGCGAAAGTAACTGTATTAAATAAATAAATACCATATAAAATAAATAATAATTAAACAGTTAGACATTTTTTAATATTATTATTGCCCGATCTTCTCGCCTTGATCAAAAAAGAGAAGAAGATTATAATTAATTCTGTTAAAAGAAAAAAAAACAGCTTGATTTCGTGTAATTCAAACCAAATTCAATACCATCAATTATAAAATAATCTTGCGTGAAGCAGTGCACTCTTCCTCATACCTGAGTAACAGCTGCACTATACTTAAAATTCATATTTGAGCAAGCTGAAATTCAAATTGGCTTGAAGGCTCATTAAAACGGTCTTAGCTGTGAGAGCCTAACCTAACTTAACCTATATTCGCAACTCTTTCGTGTCTTTCTTCTTGTAGCCAAGGTTGTCTTCATTAAATGTGGCCATGGCATCCGTATTATTATTATAGCCGTGTATGGTTGAGTTTTTTTGAACGTTTTTTGACTAAAATTACTATTTTAAACAATTTGAAAACTCGCATGCGCCCTACCCCTTACTTATTAACAGTGGGCTGTTAGTAAAGGAATACTTCGCATACCAAATTACATATCTATATGAATTAGTGCTTAGTGGTCATTGTTTAGAAGACAGTCACTATGATGTCCAGTTAAGTTTATAGATAGAAAATGTTATAAATATAAAAAAAAATTATAAGTTTCTTTGTATACGCAGGGCCATATTATTCATATTAGTATTTAAGATGCAACAAAATGTCTACAAAAGAGCTACGTATTAGCAACCCGATAAAATTGGGCAGCATCTCCTTTTCAATAAGATTTTCTCTATAGACTAATTTCTTACCCTTCTCTATAAAGGTTTGTAAACGAAATATTATTCTTTATGATATTCTCAGCTTTTCGACGATATATTATGCATATATATTGTAACACTTATGTGAGTAACAAATATTTATTTAACAGAAATATACAGTTATCATTAACGAATTAATAAAACTTAAACACTTGAGCAAGTAACCAAATTGATAACGTTATAACACACAATCATATGACTTTACTGTCACTCCTCCTTATATATAAAAGTAAATAGTCAGACCTGGATTGTTCTTGAACAATGTGGACAGTTCTACGCCTTCACGGAAAGATCTAGACTCAAACAGTTCGTTCCAACCGCTTATTTTGTTCCAACGAACGGTCTGGGAGTTTATGCCATATGTTTTTTTTCTTTTTTTCTTATTTGCTAATCGATTTACTGATTGCTGAAATGAACTATACAAGAGGAGAGCTGCCAGGGTATTCGGGATATAAAGGAGAACGTGTTGAGATCAGGGAGCAAATGCAAGTCCACCAAATTCCTCTGAAATATTACGAACAAAAAGTAAATGGTAAGATCATATGAGAAGAAAGAAGGTGGAAAGATTACCCTATTTAATTTTCCATTGGGAGACGAAGGGTGGAAACGGGGAGGGAGATCAAGGATAAGGGGCTTGAAAATGTAAGAAAAGCATGTGTGCGGTCATGGTTCAAGAGCGGAGGAATATATGACAGGAAGAAATAGAAAATGGAACTAAAAGAAATATAGCTGATTTAAATGTGTTTTTTATTTTTTACTTTCACTTACCTATATATGAAATATATAGTAAGGAAAGTATTGCGATACTTTCGGGGGTACTTTATTTAAAGAATTTTGTCTAATTTTTTGGGTTTTTTCGATTTTCTCAAAAACGGCTCTAAGGATTTTGATTAAACTTGGTATTTGGTGTATCTATATGCCCGCGATGCGACAGTAAAAATTTCATCAAAATTGATTAATTGGAGGGGGCACTTTACTTAATAAATGTTGTCCCATTTTAACGTGTTTTTTTTTTTTATTTACACAAAAACGGATTTAACGATTTTGATCAAACTTGGTATTTGATGTATGTATATGACCGTGATGCGACAGCCGAAATTTCATCAAAATTGGTTAAACGGAGGGGGCACTTTACTTAATAACTGTTGTCTCACTATTACGTGTTTTGTTTTTTTTCCTCAAAAACGGCTGTAACGATTTTGAATCGCACCAGATTTTTATTTTAGTTATTATATACAAATGTTTTTACATATTTATATCTTATTGGGTTATAAAATTTTCTTTTTCAACCATTTATAATTTTGATCCTCTCAAGAGAATGCCGGCAATCAGGGATATCATCCATACTGCTGGGTGAAATTTCTTTGGCTTGTTTCAGTTATTCTGGTCTGTTAAATAAAGAGATCTCTAATCCAACGCCGTTTTAATCTCTTCCTCATGATCATGGCTATGGAACCGTAGCCATTATCTCTTATAAATAGGTTTATATGTCCACGTGTCAGTACCAAAACATTTGCAGTTTTTTTTTGTTGATTGACTGTTGGCATGTGTTTCAGTATGTAGGGTTTCATACATAAGTATGAAGTATAGCACTTTTTATAATTTAATATATATCTAGCCCTTTTATAATAATAGTACATGATTGTTATGTGATTTATAAGTATGTATTTAGTTTTTGTCTCAGTTTTAGTTTTGAGGATTTAAGAAGAAGTTATGTATATTAGAGAGGTGTGATGATTAGGTATATTAATAGAGTTGATATATTAGGTATAGTTGTTTGTTAGAGTTTTCCTTTCCATTATAACATGCAATGTAATCCTTCTGTAGCAGGTTTGTAGAAAATGTATATAAAGTAGCCAATTCTGCTGGTACCTCTGTTTGAATATGATCCTAATACTTGATTGGTGACTCGTAATTTATAATATTTTTTAACTGAAGATGATTTCCTTGTTAAGATTTTAGACAAAGGATGAATAGATTCGATTTCTTCTCTACCGAAGATAGAAACTCCCCTGAAGCTTAGCTCTCCCCCGAGAAGCGTTATTCTGCCATTTCTGTTGGAAACGCTACCAATACTTCACCCTTTCCACTCTCCCCATTGAGGGGCACGCCGTTTTAGTATTCCGTTTCCATTGAGGTTTTTTGCCGAGGAAGAGAGTGGTCGATGAAAAGACATGTCGGCCGGAGTCACGTACTCCGGTAAGAAGCGATGCCCAGAGGAGAGCCGCTGACCTAGAAAAACACTCTTCGGCACAGACCAATTTCTAATTCGGATCCGAGTCCTCACGTTTGAGGGAAACACTTTTACTGCGGTGGTGGAGAAAGGATCTTGGGAGTCTGGGCCTATGATTGGTGGCTCGAATATGGATCATGTATCACCGAATCGGATGTGCTCAGAGACTTAAAAATTATATTTGTTTTAATCAAAGAGTGTATGGAGGCTAGAATAATATTGCCATTGTGGAGTAGTTTTTATCTTTTTGTACCATCCCATCAGCTTTCAGGGAAAGAATACTTAACAATCTTTGAAGCTGTGCTTTATCGAACGCAACTGTTTAGTTGCTATAAAGTTTGTTTATTTGTTTGTTGGAGCTTAAAGGCTTAAAATTGAACTGGTCATTTTTTTTTTTTCACTGGCCATGTGTGGCATATGAGGTGGTTACTCTACAAGTGTAACCAATCTCTCTAACCATGGTGGGTAGGTCGAGATTTATTCCGTGGGGCCTCCACGAAATAAAAGTCAACCATCCCGGCCCAAATTGAACTGTTCATCAAAACGAAGTGCCCTTTTTTTCTGATTCATTTTTTATTATTATTATTTTCTTATGAATATTTTTAATCGCAACTATCCCCCCCCCCCCCCCCCCGGTGATCTGATATGTCATTTTTCTAATAGTATGTTGATTGATTTTAAAAATTTGAAAATTATTTCTATTTCCTTATTATCATCCGTAAGAACCGCTGGTAATTTAGATTTCAATCCACATCTATTTAGTTTTGGCAAGTAGTAAGAGCATTCCTGGAAGATATCTTGATTTGATATGGTACTATTGCACTGTTTACACATTGCATGCACTCATTGCACACATTGTTGTGTGTAATGATAATGTGTGTATAATAATGTGTAATAATAATGTGTGCATCTATTTATTTTGTGATGATTGCTATGAAGTATATGCCAACGTTCTGCCACGAAAGCCCCACATATGCAGGGTTTGAAATTAACTCTTATTTTCTTGGAAAGAGAATAAAAGTCAAATCAGGACTTTTATATTTCTAATAAATAAATAAAAATCACATCATGACATTTATATTTCGGGCCAGAAAATAAAAGTCCTGATATGATCTTTATCCCAATGATAGCTAATATAAAAGTCAAAGCTTGATTTTAAATATTTAAGGATGAATTTATTAGTTTTTTTTCAGATTTCTCCTATTGGTGTACAGTATTGGGTTAACCGTTTTTATAGAAATCTTATAAGGTATAATTATGACCTTAGAGCGAACCCCAATATCTTATTCATCGTGTAAGTTGTAATAAATCGATACCTGTGCGCGAAGTCGAAAAATCGATATCATATTCACAATCAGCGCCCTAAATAACCTACAAGTCGACCTCAATATTGTAAATATCGTATATGTTATAATCGATACCTGAGCGAGCCTGAGGTTTTATATCGATATTATTTTCATTATCAGCAGCCTTGATAATCTAATAATCGATTTTAAGATCGATATAAGGTCATTAATTATAGCCTATAAGATTTCCATAAAAACGGTTAACCCTATAATGTACACCAATATGGAGAAATCCGAAAAAAAGCTAATAAATTCATCCTTAAATATTTAAAATCAATTTTTGACTTTTATATTAGCTATCATTGGGATAAAGATCATATCAGGACTTTTATTTTCTGGCCCGAAATATAAAAGTCATGATGTGATTTTTATTTATTTATTAGAAATATAAAAGTCCTGATGAGGGTTCAAATAAAGTTTATTAACGAAAAAATATTACTCACGATAGCAGACTCAAATAATTAACAGGTTATAAAGGTTTTATAAGTTTATTGTATTTTAGTTTATTCCAGTTTATTCCAACTGTTCCAATAACTATAGAACTGTTTTAAATCATATGTTTTGTGTTTCAGTATTACAAAGTAGTACAGTATTTATAGGGGGTCACCTGTGGTATGGCATGGCAACCTACAATACTAAAGGTCGCAGGGTCGCGCCCAGCGGTGGCCCTTGGATTTTTTAATCGGAGTAAAAAATCCTTAGCCATGCCGTCCCTCGAATAGGACGGAAAATGGAGGTCCCGAGCCTGTACGATGTCAGGTACTCGTTAAAGATCCCTATCCTAATTATACCTGGACATGCGAAATTTAGGTCTCCCTCTGTAGCATTGTCCGATTAGCCTTAGTGGCATAAAGTGAAGTTAAAACAAACAAACTAATATTTTATTAAATTTGATTGTCTACACTAGGATAAATTCGTATTTTTATTTAATTTTTAATTTTGGGGGGGACAGTCCCCTCGTGCCAAAATATTGGGGGGGTCCCCCCTGCCTCCCCACCGGCGCAGTGTCACAAGTATATAAGGTAAGAAATCGGGGTGGCGGGATGGCCGAGTGGCAACATATGATTGAGAACCGACCAATAAAAAAAAAAAAAAAAAAAAATAAGAAATCATAAATTGTATTTGTTTAAATAAAGTTCATTATATTTTTAGATAGCTAAACAACACAAACATGACAGAAAGAATAATTTATTTAGGTATAATATGTTAATAGAGACCGATTAGCCTTAGTGGCATAAAGTCACGTTAAACAAACAAACAGCAACAGTATTTATATTTCTTAGCACATGGTCATGAGTATGGGAAAAAAGCGACCATTAGATATAGGAAAAATGTATCATGTACCGTTTTTATGCTAAAAAAAAAAGGAAATATTAACGGAACCAAGAAATTTAATCTAAAAGTGCTTAGTTAACTTAAAATAATTACACCGATATTATTATAAAATCCCTTCGTGCAAAATTACTACTGGAAGAAAAAAAATTGATTACTTTTTACTAAGAATTCGAATATGATTATAATATATTTCATATTATACTTATTTTATTGTTAGGTAATTCTATCCTGTTAAAGATTATATCCTACAGAGGCTTTAACTCGTATAAACCAACCCCTTCTATACCGGACCGATGTTATGCAAAGTAGTACGATACATATTTATCGAATAAATCTATCGGAAAGCATTAAGTTATTCTAATCAAGTCTTCAAGATTCACTGATAACAGCTCACTAATGTATTTACATATGCATTAACATGAATTTCGAGCAGTCACTAAACAAATGATTGATAGGCAACACACTGACCTCAAAATAACTTTCGTAATGATGTTAGCGATTTCTGTTTTCTCTAACATGTCACAAACCATCGTGCAACTCTTTCTTACATGCTTTCTATTCGTTTCTTCGCATGGTACTGGTGACTTTGGTAAGCTATTTAGTTTTAATAATTCTTTATTTTAGTGACCGAGTACTTCATTTTGACGAACACGGTACTAGCTGAGCTACGGTTTGATAAGATGACAGGGGAACCCATACTAATGTGTATAAGTTAAAATTTTTACTTGTTTAGAAGTCTGGCCGGAAAGTCAATGAAGATCAGGGGTTGGTAGTTACGATTGATGTTCATGGGTGGAATTTTGAAGTGGGATTTGATTTTTTGGACAATTGGCGTATAGATAAACGTTTTTGACCAAATAATATATCAAAACTATTAGTTTAAAAAAAAAAGCTTTAAAAAAGATATTTCCGTCATTGGATATTTTCTTTAGAAGAAGGCGGTTATTTTTATTATTATAATGAAACAATTTTTTTTTTCTTTTAGCTATTATCATAATGATAACTAAACATTGTGATTGAACTTATATTTAATGGCAGAAATAAATAAATAGTGGTATTTTAAAATAAAATTAAAGATATCCAGGGTTAATTAAATAGCTATCTGATATTTATTTGGAAAAAATATTTATTTATTATGCAATAAATTTTAATATATTTTTGTATCTGTTTTAAATTATCTCAACTTGTAAATTTTTCTTATGTATTACCTTCTTTTCTGTACTTCATAATTTTGATTCCCTGTTACTTTACCACATTGGTTCTAACATACCATTTCTACATACAGCCCGAGTGAGTTACAAATAATTATTTGTATCTCACTTGGGCTGATAATTATAATTAAATAAATATAGCAAAGATTATAATTTATGCTTTGATTAAGAAAAACAGTTAAGAACAATAACCATGCTAACTCAAAATAGGCCAGACTCAATGGCCACGTTGTTATATCAAAACCAATAAAACTTATTTATTTATTTTTTAATGATGTTATCTAACGATAGCGGGGGGGTCACCTGTTGGGTAATGGTTAGCAAAGCAGCCTACTAAGGCCCGATGCACACGGACGACACTTTTCTGCGATGCGGACTATAAGCCAGGTCAGGGGTACCTGGAGTATAATGGTAAATCCAGTCGGTCCATTGTACTCCAGGTACCCCTGACCTGGCTTATAGTCCGCATCGCAGAAAAGTGTCGTCCGTGTGCATCGGGCCTAAAGGTCACGGGTTCGCGTCCAGAGGTGGCCGTCGAATTTTTACAGCGAGTAAAAAATACTTGGCTATGCCGTCTCTCGGCATGATAGGACGTAAAATGGAGGTCCCAAGCCTGTACGATGTCAGGTACTCGTTAAAGATGCCTATCCTAATTCTACCTGGATAGATAAAGTTTAGGACTCTCATTGTAGCATCGTCCGATTAGCCTTAGTAGCATAAAGGGACGTTAAAGAAACAAATCTACCGATAGGAGACAAGTGAGTGGGTGAGAAAACAGTGGCAGTTAAGCATAATCGTGTTTCATTCCTAAAACACCTTTTAATATGAAGAGAAAATAAAATACCACCAAACTGTTTATATTTTAGCCATCAGAAAACAAAAAAAAAGAAGAAAAAAATGGGATTCTTCTTAATGAATTAAACTCATTTATTCGGAAAACGAAAACGCCGTCGGGGGGAAATGTCATTCTGAGGTTAGCCGCCCGCCATATGCGGTTCCTTTCTTCCCAACGACCGCAGGTAATAAGTTCGTTTTTAAAAGGTAAGAACAAAAGTACTTCTTTTGTATCTCTTGTCCCGAACCGCATGTGGTCGACGAGGACACCTGCCTCGCATGAGGGCTCCAATCCTAATTTGCTTAGGAAATGGAACAATCCCTGAAAGTACCACTTTGGTAGTGCGAGATTATAGCAACGAGCGAAGAACGTTATTCTTTAAATAAGGTGTTCCTCAAGGCTCTTTCTTAGGACCTTTTATTCTTCAATTTATTTTTTATTGCCTTTTCTTCTCGATCCTCTGTAATTTTAGCTGATCGTTTATTGACTACAAAATTTTTCTTAAACCTCTTCCATTAATTCGACCTCTTAATTTGATGCAGTAATAACAGTTTTTTCTTTGCTTGTTAATAAAACCTATTTTGAGCTATGCATATTCATAGGTTTATTTAAAAAATATAGGTAATAAACTATATAAATAAAAGGTTTATGTAGTGATTGGATATAACGTCATCTTGCCTAATCCTAAAATTTAATTATTCCGAAACTTAAACATATATTAGTTCCTGGTTTTTGTTTCCATTCATCGCCTTTACGGCTTTAGGTTTTTTTCACGGGCTTGGTGTGAAGTCCTGGGATTAATTCTGAATTAAGAAAGCCCCCTTACCATCAGATATAAATTCAGAATCGCACTCTTTAGGTTAAATCATATGGTCTACCCGCCCCTTACTTAATACTAGAATATTTTTAATTTATAAAAAGCGCTTCTTTCAAGTTATTATTTATGCCCTTAATTAGTTACAAAAATTAGATGACAAAAAAACATCAAGTTATAATTTATGCCCTTAATTAGTTCATGAATTGTATTGAAATAAGTTTTGTTTAGCTACGCATTTTTTTTTTTGTTCAAATAAGCTTTAAAAGTTTATTTCCTTCTACACAAATCAGTACAGTTAATTTATTTTTCAGTTAGATACCCCATTCCCTAAATTTTTTCACAGAATAAACAGTATTCTCATTACTTATCATTTAATCGGGATTTCATGTCTCCAAAGTATGGCTTTCAGTTTAGTTTAAGAAAATTCTTCCCATTTCTGAAAATTTTCGATCCGCTATTTGTTGTCACACAGAGCCTAACTTAGATTTTCTAATACATACTTATAATCGATTATTTTATTAGTTATTTCCAAATTGTTGTGTCATTTATGATGGTTTTATGAGCCTTTCAATTGACTGGATGACTAGCTCAAAAGTTTTTAGCACCTTTTAGTAATATTCCTTTTTGGAAAGTTCGTACCTTTTTATTTGGTAGTAGTATAACAGAAATATTACAACATAAAAAAATGGAGAGTTAGTAATTCCGTCGTTTGAAAGGCTCTTATGGTCGGTGTAATGCCAAAATTAACTAAGCACCAAACAATATTTTGAGAAAAAACTAACCATATATTTGAAAGCCATGAAATATTACCGAAGTTCAAGCTTTTAGGTTTTAAATTAGAAATGAATTTGACCTAATCTTACTTAGTTGATCAATTAAGGTTGATTCCAACAGCATTTAATGATAGATCAGCTATTGATTGACGGATTAATTGTTTGGCAGTAAGTCAATTCTTGCGCATGCGAAAAAGAACTTACGAAGGTTGAACTACATGTTAGAACAGACCTGTAATTATTTGATTCGGTTGAACCTCCTTCAAACTAAATATGTGGGGTCAACTGTGGTGTAGTGGCTAGCATAGAAACTTATAATACTAATGTTCGCGGATTCGCGTCCCGAGGTGGCCCTAGGATTTTTTAATGGGAGTAAAAAATCCTTGTCTATGCCGACCCTCTGATAGGAAGTAAAATGGAGGTCCCGAGCCTGTACGATGTTAAGCACTCGTTAAAGATCCCTATCCTAATTATACCTGGATAGGCAAAAATTTAGGACTCCCGCTGTAGCAAAGTCCGATTAGCCTAAGTGGCATAAAGTGATGTTAAAAAAAAAATAAATCTAAATATGTAAAATAAAATAAAATAGTAATATTAGTAAATGATACATTTGTTTTTATTCATTTTTTTTTAAATTAGCAATAAGAATGCTGTTTATTCTTTCATAAAACCAACAGAATTTTATTCAGTATCTTCACAGAAACAAAAACATGCATTTTAATTCCTTTTTTATTAATGATTGAAATAAGCTAATTCTGATAACGATTTTTGATAGTCTTTGAGATGTTTTATTTGCCATACTCTGTATTATTTTATTAAGATCGAGGAGGGTGTGGATAAGAATGTAGTATTTTTTATGCCTTTAAAAATAAAACGTGAAAAAACTATTAGTCATACTTCCTTTTAAAACGTAAATTAAAAAAGAAAACAAGAAATGTGAAAAAAAGAAAGAAAAAACGACGAAGTTAACAAGGACATTTACTACACAATGAGCCATCAAACAGCGCTGACGGTTTTGTTCCCTGACTCACTTAATGATCGCTGGAGGACATATGACATATTTAGAATTGTTTTCGTAAATTATGAACATTATTATTCTTTACCTATGATTAATTTTAATTACCACAAAATAAATTTTTGTCAGATTTCTATAGTTTTATGATTTATTTGTGAACGTGGATTTTAGTGTATGTCTCGAAAATTTAGTCCAATAGTTTTATATCAACATAACTTTAACAGATAAAGTTCTAATCTCATTTTTACGTTTAAGGAATAGAGACCTTTATTTTTTACAAAAAATAAATAAACAACAAGATTAAGCTATAAAAAAAATAGTAATAAATAAAGCAATATAGAATATGGAATAAATAAATAAAAATATCTAATAGCAATGCCTCCACTAAACTAAGTGGCCGAATCAAACTCTCGACTCAAATCTCAAAATTAGTTAGTTTAGTTCTGTTGTAATGAGTTTTTTTTTTTTAATATTGACAAAGTTAATAATAATTTGTAGAAATAATTATGTATTCAAATTAACATCATATATGTTTGTAAAATCTATAAGATATCAAGTAAGTATGCTTTTATAACAAACCGAATTATAGTAAATTTCTAATTAAAAGTCGATTGGGGTTTTTTAATTTGCCTCCAAATTTTGTAACGCATTATACGCATTCAGCATAACGGATACGTTCAAGCATCATTAATATTAATATGTTTATAAGTACATTATTATGAGATTTTCGTTTTTATTTCTGTTTTTAATAAATGTGCAAGACTCTAACTTATTTTTTAAAAATGTCAAAGATTGTTCAAATTATTTTTAAATATGTTTTTTGTGAACTTGAAAACTTCAAATACGCTCACTTCAGGAAAGGGAAATTTGAAAATTCATATTAATTTATTGCTGTTTTGAGAATAGCATGAAAAATAGTTTGTAAATGTTTTTTATGTCTAGTGTTGATTAATGAAATGTAATAACAAAAAAAGAATAGGGACTGATGTATGTTTTTACTTTTGACCCTTACCCAAAAGGTTCGTTTCCGAAAAATAGGGAACCCTAAGAACAACAATTGTTAAATCTGCCTATCATATATTTTGACATACTTATATTGATATATAAATACGAAGAAACCCCGAAAATTCGTATTATTTCTACTCCTGGGACGAATTGGCTTCAGAGGTCACGAAGAATTTCTGAAATATTTTGGAGTGAAAGTTTTATACAATAAACAATATACAAATACAAATTTTTTTAAACCCTTCTTTGTGTGAATATTTTTTTGTTTCCGTATCTATACCTATATATTTTTTTTTATTGTTGAATATAAGTATCCATCATTTACATATCTATTTGTTTGTAAATGATATAACTACTTCATTGACAAGGTGTCACCACACAGATCGTGTCCTTGAGGATCCATTAGTGTATGTACCGAGGGCACACCCTTTACTTGGAGTTCTCGACTTCTTCAGAATTATTTACGACTTACTCAAGATGAAACCGTTGGAACTTGTCTTGTTTTCCGTTGATATAACCCCGCGATGGAATGCTAATGGTCTACTTTCGTTATTATTTATTCTTAATCACCTTTTCATCAATTTTTCGTCTCAAATATATTAACTAGAGATGGATTAAAATGTATTTTCTTATATCTTCAGTGCAAACTACAAATAGAAACAACACTTGGTGAATTGCTAAAAGATAATGAACGAAACGATTCCCCGCTTCAATTCAACTTTTTTACTAATTAACCGTTTTCCATGATTATTTTTTTATTTTGCAGTGAATAGATTTTTTTTCTATGGATAATTCTTTTCATATTACTATTTTTATTAGTATTATTATTCGTATTTATGCGAAAATAAAGTTTTCTTTTCATCATAACTATTTCCACCGTTTTTTCCATTAATTTTCAATTTTATTTAAAGTAATTTCAGTAAAACCGTAAACTAGTTGCATAATGTTCAAAATAATCCGATGATTCATTAGAAAATTCGCTGTATATGGCTGGTCTCCCTAAAAACACTTTTTATAAACAATTTAGAAGATTCATAGACTTTATGAAATCTTGCTGCTAAGGGGATGATGGTAATCATTAAAATGATGATTATACCTTATTCCATAGCAACTAATTATATATGATGAATTATTTATTAAAATTATAAGATATAAATATTTCAATATTTATTAAAATACTGAAGAGATCGGAAGTAGTTAAAAATAATACCGGAAGGAGACGGCAGTGACCCCACTCCACACACAATGTCGGTCAGCCAAGTCACGACCACCTTCCCGGCTTGGCTATCTTAGCTTTGTAATCCTTATAAAATACTATTTTTATTCCTCTTTATCTGTATATTTATCACCATATACATATGTTATACCTATTCATTTTTTTGTGTTTATTAATTTACACCTATCGATAAACATTTGACAATTGGCAAACTATTTGTCTAATTATATCATCGTTATTTTGAAAGTGAGGTATGGGGAAGAATCGCTGCCTCTAACTAGATTCAATTTCCCTACTTTGTTTTTAAAAATAAGAAAAGTTACCTTTTTAATCACCTCGTATTCAAGCACATATCAGCCAAAGCCCAATTTTTTTATTTTTTTTTAACTACCTTAGAATAAATTTATTATTTGTATTTCTTTATGATGTCGCCTTTACCCCAAAAGGTCATTGGCTTCTAATGGTACTTTATATTCTCCTGTAGAATTCCGTGCATTTAAGGGACTTGAATAGAGCGGTGGCTCTCTCCTCACCGCCTTTCATAATTTCCTTCAATGGATTACAAAGACCAATTTTTTCCCTGTATTTTTCGTTTTGTGAGTACTCTGTCAGCAAGTGTTGGACTGAAAAACTGTTGGAAATTTATGGAAGCTAAGAATAGTTGGTTAATCAAATATTAACCAACTATTCTTAGCAGGAGCTTCATTTCTGTGACTGTGATCTGACTTGTGTATTATAACTATATAATATTGGTAAGGGCCCTCTTCAGTATATGAATGTATATGGAGAGGTATATATAATCTAATGAACTGGTGGCCCTAGTATTTTTTAATTGGAGTAAAAAATCCTTGGTTATGCCGTCCCTCGGATAGGACTGAGCCTGTAGGATGGCAGGTACTCGTTAAAGATCCCTATCCTATTTATACCTGGATAGGCAAAATTTAGGACTCCCACTGTAGCATCGTCCGATAAGCCTTAGTGGCATAAAGTTTCATTAAACAAGCAGACAATAGTTAAAGCTCATATATTAATTAAATAACTTTATTGTTAATGCTTTAACTGGATTTCAAAAATCAGAAAAATAATATTGAAGACTTCTTCTTCAAACAGTCAAAATCAACATGGCTACTTATAATGTGGATATAATAATTTAAAAATTAATGAGCCATATTCTTTAAATGTTGGTAGTGTGCTCAATTTCTAATATAATTTCCTTTATAGGACTATTTGGAGCTTTACCATAGGCGACTGCAGAGGGAGGGCTGTGGGGGCTGCAGCCTCCCATTGGAAATTTTTTTTTCATTTAAATATAGAATTCAATTTTACTAAAAGTAAGGAATTACAGTAAAAAAACAAAAACAAATAATAAGCAGAACAAATAAAATGTTAGTTGTGGGAAAGAAACATAAAAGTAAAAAAGCTGGTTGGTAATGTTGCGGTCAGCGGTAGTAGACAAAGCGCCTTTGGTGAACAATGCGTCCGTTGCTCGGGGCCGCACTGGCTGTCGGGGAAGATCAAAGACTCTGTTCTAGATGATCCCCGAACCTTCTAGAATCTATCCAAGACTAATAAATACCGGCTCTGACAGGCCTCAGGGGAGTTGTTTGGCAACACCCGTGGAGTACACTTAGTAGTGAACAGTGATAAGTCTATTGTGATAAGATAGTGTGATAAGTGGTAAGCCTTATTGTGATAAGTTATTGTGGTGATAGTGTATGTCGTAGAAAAGACTCTTGTTTTAACCCGTGCGGTTAGTTATAAGTAATTAGAGTCTGCATACACAGCCTGGTTTGTATCTGATAATAAGGCAGTAATTACCCTTGTGAGTATTGATTAATAAATTATTGTCCTAGTGTTAATTGTTCATTTTATCGAACCCGAAGCCCGTAACAACTGGTGTCAGGTGTGGTGTCAGAAGCGGGGATTATTTTTAGCATTAGCGTATTTATTTAGTTTGTTGTAAATAATTTTTCTGTTTATTACTTTAGTTAATTATTGTAATTTAGTTTATTGAAAATTTGTTTGTCTATTTTGAATATTGTTTATTTTATTTAATGTTTGAGTTTTATTTAATCTTTTTTTTTTTTTTTGTTTCTTTTAATAATTAAGTTTATTGTTTATAGTGTTGAGAATTTCATTTGTAATTTAAATTTTATTAACTGTGTATAGGATTAGATTTATTTTTTTTTTCGTTGTTAGTTATAATCAAATTATTGTTGTTAGTCTTTAAGTTTTGATTTGTTAATTTTAATTTTGATAATTGTATATAATATTTAAAATGTCAACCGGTGGCTTGAGATTGTATGATTTGAAAGTAGCAGATTTAAAAAGTGAATTAGAAGAACGCGATTTGGATACTTCTGGGAACAAGTCTATATTGCAACAAAGGCTCAGGGAAGCTTTAATTAGTAGTGGAGAAGATCCAGATCACGTTCTTTTTGAAACAGAATTTAGTAAATTGAAAAATGAGTTGTTAGAAAATCAAAATGAGTTATTTTCTACGTTATCAGAATTTTTTACTACTTTAGAAAATAAGTTAGTTGATAGTGATATTCCTAAGATTTCGGTTAAGAAGGTTCTTAGTGCTACGCAAGTTGATGAAGTGTTTCATTTCAACGAATCGAAAGGTGAAGGGGAAACTAATGATAAAGAAGAAAAAGAAGAGCCCTTCGACCTTGATCCTCAAGTGAGTGTTGAAGATGTGAAGGTCCCGCTTGGCGGATTGAGAGAGGTGGATGCTCTTGTGTGTGGATCCTCTTGTGGTGTTCATTTCGAGGAGGAGTTCATGAAACCCAAGCCTGAAAGAATAGGAAATGCAGGGTTAGCTGCTGTACAGACTGTCATGGATTCTAGTACTTTTAGGTATGCTAAACCTGACAAGGAAGATTGCGATGAAGGCGCTGAGGAAACGCCTGTTGAAGTGGGAAGGCTTGTTCAGGTGGATTCGACAAGAGAAGTCATGGAAGTTGAGTCAACCACTGGTGTTAAAAAAGGAAGGGAGGATATTGAGAACTTGAGAGATCATCTCGAGGATGGTGATAGCTCCCAAGATAAGGAAGAAGAGTTTGTTGTTTCCAGTAGGTTCCATCCAGGAAAAAAGCAATACGGATACTCCCTTGGATGGGAGGGATGCCCTTCTGAACAGAGTGGCTGGGAGCCGGCTGGAAGCTTGGAGGCTTGTCGGCGTCTGTTTGGAGCATTTGAGGAGAGTTTGGCCGAGCGGTCTTTGAATGGACAGAGGTCAGCCGTATCGAGGAGGGCCGGATACACCCTTGGATGGGAGGGATGCCCTTCTGAACAGAGTGGCTGGGAGCCGGCTGGAAGCTTGGAGGCTTGTCGGCGTCTGCTTGGAGCATTTGAGGAGAGTTTGGCCAGGCGGTCTTTGAATGGACAGAGGTCAGCCGTATCGAGGAGGGCCGGATACACCCTTGGATGGGAGGGATGCCCTTCTGAACAGAGTGGCTGGGAGCCGGCTGGAAGCTTGGAGGCTTGTCGGCGTCTGTTTGGAGCATTTGAGAAGAGTTTGGCCAAGCGGTCTTTGAATGAACATAGGACTGCCATATCGGGGAGGGCTGGAAACGATCAAGTGACAAACTCTGGAACCTTTTCAATCAGTGGTCGGCTAATCAGGTACAGCAAGCAAAGAACCTTGAATCAGGGAAAGGCTTGGTGTGGGTCTATGAAGCCTGATGATGCTGAACTTGAAATGTTAAACAGGAGAACGCATGTTACTGATTCTGATGAGGATGATGACCCCTTAGCAGAGAAATTGAAATTGGAGAGAGAAACTGACAATGAAGTGACAGTGAGTGGCATCATTCGAGGACCTGGACGGCCTCCTCCTAAGCCCAATATTACCCATGGGACTACAGAAAGTCCAGCAGCGGAAGTAGGACTCAAATCGAATGGTGATGAGAGCAAATCATCAGCTGCTCATGGTGCTGTTAACGGAATCTTAGTTGAGCAGAGCATTGGTCTAGACCCTCACAACCAACAGGTGCTGGTTTCCAAAGCAAGTGTTGTAAGGATTGATCCAAGCCAGGCCCCGGACCCAACTTCTGGTGTTTGTGTAATGTCAAATGTGTTTGGCATTGTGGAGCTCGACTCTGTTGCACCGGCCAGTGTCCTTTCGTTGAAGGTGGCTTCGCCTGGTAGTTTCAAGAAACTCGCTGTGCTTCTAACACTCGGTCAGGAAACAGGAAAAGTCCTGCTGGAAGCTGAAGAGGAGAAAACACCTGAGCCTATTACACCCCATTCACGACCTGATCTGGGACAGATCAGCATTAAGGAGGGGGTAGTGTTGCGGTCAGCGGTAGTAGACAAAGCGCCTTTGGTGAACAATGCGTCCGTTGCTCGGGGCCGCACTGGCTGTCGGGGAAGATCAAAGACTCTGTTCTAGATGATCCCCGAACCTTCTAGAATCTATCCAAGACTAATAAATACCGGCTCTGACAGGCCTCAGGGGAGTTGTTTGGCAACACCCGTGGAGTACACTTAGTAGTGAACAGTGATAAGTCTATTGTGATAAGATAGTGTGATAAGTGGTAAGCCTTATTGTGATAAGTTATTGTGGTGATAGTGTATGTCGTAGAAAAGACTCTTGTTTTAACCCGTGCGGTTAGTTATAAGTAATTAGAGTCTGCATACACAGCCTGGTTTGTATCTGATAATAAGGCAGTAATTACCCTTGTGAGTATTGATTAATAAATTATTGTCCTAGTGTTAATTGTTCATTTTATCGAACCCGAAGCCCGTAACAGTAATTTAAATATGTATACGGAAATGTACATTTATATTTAGTTTATGGGTGATTCTCATATGAATTGACCATTTAGTGTCCCTGAACTATCTGACTATTATCTTAACATTCGTTTTTCAGATATTTTTTTATATCCAATTTTTTTTTAATTTTTTTTTTATAGTCTTCTATTATAGCAAAACGATGGTAACATTTAAATGAACCTAGGCATCATAAAAATCAAAATATCTCAATGTGAAGTTTGAAAATGTCACGAGTGTTACAGTCCCCAAGCTGGTTATGCTTAGTTCACCACACCCTGAAATGAACCCCTGATAATTGATTTAATTTGAACAATGAGGTATTTCATTGTAATACTATAGTGTTTCTGGAGAATGAAGACTAATGAAGATATGAAGAACTTGTACGAGGGACCAGACATAGTTGCCACCATAAAGAAGAGAAGGATAAGATGGCTAGGCTATGGCGTACAGAGGATGAGCAGCGAACGCCTTCCAAAAATGATAATGGAAGGGAACCCAGGTGGAAGAAGGGAGAGAGGTAGGCCGAGACTTCGTTGGCTGCAGGACGTAGAAGATGATCTTAGGACTCTCGGCGTTGTGGAATGGAAAAGGGCAGCAGAGGACAGTTCTGAGTGAGGAAGAATAGTGGAGGACGCCAAGGTCCTGCAAGGACCATAGCGCCATTAGAAGAAGAAGAAGAAGTATTTTAAGGTATGAATGATAGTTACCTCTAATACTTCGAATGTAAATCAGGAAAATGAATCTGTCCCCAAGGTTAGTAGAAAAATTCATGGCGCGTGTTGTCGGCTGTTCTGGGCAACACTGTTCTTTGAAAATGTTGGGAATGGCCCATGATAACCTTTGTTTATAATACCGGCTATCAGCCGATGTGCAAACTTGGTGAAGAAAGTGTATAATAGGCAGTTATTTGATATCCCATCCAAAATAATGTGTCACAAAAATTAGTTGTCACGATTGTTACGTGAATTGTATATATCAGCGTGATGTTGGTTAGGCACATGCATTCGAGTTTATCCTCTCACGTATGTCCGACAATTGGTTTAGCTGAGGATAGAGATTTTTTGTGAAAATGTCACGCGTGTTACATAACACTCGTGACGGAAAAACAATTGTAGGGAAGTGTTGTTATTGTTATGTTTACATGCCTACATGGTTCATTTCTTTTGTGTAGCCATTTTAACAAGCTGTAAAAAGGAGCGATAGAGAAAAGAAAAAATAGACTTAGGAAATAATGCAAAATATATTCATAATAAAAAAGAGGTGTTGGTCAAGAGAAAGAAAATAAGCAAATTGGCAGCTTGTAAAAATATTCAGTCTGCTCAGCTTGTGAAAATACTTCTCAGTCTTTGAATTTCATCTACATGTAAAGCAGTGAACGAATTAATTATGGGTGAATCGTTGACACTGAACTGAGTAAAAACTGTGCAGCAAAATCAATGAGCAAAAACCAGATGATCAATGAGCTGCAAATATCCGACGAAAAACCTAAGTCTTGACAGAATGACTTATTCATTGGTCAACTAGCGAGAAAGTAAAGGCTACTAAGCTTGGCAAGTAAAGGTGCAGCAATAGATGCCACTCTAGTAATTATTGTACAACAAAAGGAAAACAAGATTCGATGCCTTACAAATGAGTTTTTACGCTGTGATATGAAGTGACGAGAGTGAGCGAGAATAGAAAAAAAAAATTACAAAAAATAAATAAATAAAAATACAGAAACGCTCCTCACAAAACTAATTTTTGAATAGAAAAAATACTAATCCTGAACGAACTGACAAACTTTGTTCACCTATGTTTTTTTGAACATCTTATTGATGATATTCAGATCAAATTTTATTCATAAGTTGAATTTTTTTAAACTCAAAATTCAATTTCAAAGAAAGTTAAATGGTCAAATTAAATAAGAATCACCCTTATGTTACTTAATACTAATAATACTAACCCCGAATTGCCCAAACATTGTAGCTAAAGCGATGTATGTAACAGCCAATAAACTCTCAATCTATCTAACTTTATTAGATGAAATTCGCCTTCGTTTTAGAAATGATACCATGGCACCAAATGGATAGAAAATATATAATGTTTTTTGCCTTTGAAGAAAGATGGTGGCTTGTTTGAGTGGGAAAAGGGCTACCCCGAAAAGACCTCCGCTTTACGGAATAATTTATTCCGGGGGCTTTTCTCAAGGTAAAGGAGACTATATTTCACCCTTTCACCCTACTCCTTTCCCTTTACCCTAGCCAGAAATTGAATGAATAATATATATTTATTGATATTGTGGTATATTTTTTTTTGCTTCAAAAATAAAGTACTCGATTATTCGAATTGTCGAACCGATTATTTACTTGTCATCATGTCATAAAATTGAGGATAGGTATCTACATATATCCATCAATAATCTTACTACCCACAAACCTAACTAGTAATGATTGATTTTATAGTTTTTAGTAGTAAATAGTAATAATTTATATATTTAATGCTAAAATTCATATTTCTTTTTGTTTCAGGTAAGTACAGCTGTTCAGCTCTCGGATTATGAATAATTAGTGAGTAACTCTCTGATTTTGTTAATTGATCTAATATATCGATAACCAAGCACGACCGAACTTGCCATTTTATATGAGAATGACCCATCAAGGAAAATACATCAAGAAAGTGTCAATACGGGGTTGTTTATGAAAAAAATGCGGTTTGGTATTTTTCGATTTCTTTGCATCTCAAACAACTTAAGTAGCTCAGTTCTTCGATTTTTTCTCTGGATTTCTAGAAACTCCGACACATTAAACGATTGATTCTCTCTCCGTTTTGAATCCGATTTATTATTTTCAGAAAAATATCGGCTAATAGGAAATATCATATATGGGTCTTTTTAACATTAATTATTTTATCCGACAAGGAAAGATTGGCCATGTGATCATAGACTATTATGGATCTTAGCCTTTGCCATGTCAACCTCCACTCTTTAGAAAATATTAAATTGGAAACGAAATGACTAATAGTGCTCTGAATGAGTTTTAAAAAGAACCATCTTTCAAACTGTTTCAAAAAATTCTCTTATTTTTTATCTTTTCAAGTATTTGTACCCAATTTACAGCGCAACACAAATCTTTCAATTATCAACCTACTTGGAGTAGAAACCGACGCGTTTTGATAATTGTGTAAACCTAATTTATAATACATATAAACAGAAACTAATTTTATCCACATTTATTTACTTATTTTTATATGTTATTCTCCATAAGGTATAGAGTCTTATGATTATTGAAACACTTGAAAATCTTCATGAATTTTGGATTCATTATTAATTATTTCTTTTTAAAGGAGAAAAATCCTAAATTCATCAATAGTCGTGTTTTGTTTCTTGTTTTTACTGTTCTTTTTAAATAAGTATATCGTGAATGGAAACCGATAGAAAGGGTATTCACGGATCGTAGAAAATTGGAACCTAGTTTTCGAATTTTAGTCTCTAATGCCTTTCCAGAAACCAACATATATGATTATCGATTAATCTTATAGCAAAAACCACATTGTTCCGGACGTTCATCGGTCAGTTTTTTAGATCGTTATGCATATGGGAATTTCGTTACTCTTAATATTGTTCGTTATAACCAGATAGGTACGCGTTTTACATAGTTATATCCGGAAAAACTTTATATGTACCAGAAATCGTTATAAAAGTATTTCACTGTACAAAATTTATACTTAAAGCTCTGTACAGTAAGTATTGTGCCTCATTTGATGAATATCCTTTTAATTTCTCCAATACCCTCTAAAAATATATGAGGTGGTTCTGGAAATCTGTAGTCTCGATTTCAAAGGGTCTCCGCATGCACAGGTTTTAATTGAAAACTCTGCCTTTAATTTTAAATATAAATGAAACAAAAAAAAAAAAATACTTTTTTGTTTTTTAGATGCCTCTAATATTTCAGTAAGCCTTAGCGGAGGAATCCCCCTTTAAGTCGGAGAGCCGTTCATTTCGTGTAGTTGAGGTCACAATTTGCATAATTCCCCGAAGCTATTAGCGGACTAGCCTGTCCTCTCAGTGATCGTCTGTTCCCGTCCCCGGGGTATTCCTCATTGCTGTATCTTATCTTCAAGTGTCTGTTTAGTTGAAGCACGAACTGACAGTAGATAAAAATGTGATTTTTTAACATGCCATAAGCGTGACAAAGTGTCCAGATCTAGTTTTTTCTCATACTTTTAATGCAATGAAATCGTTCGAGAGATTGATGTGATACTACACATGTCGATATTTTATGGAAAAAATAATTTAAAAATGATACTAATCCAGTATAATCTTGTATACTTTCTAAGTGTATCGGTGGAGGACTTAAAAGAACTGGGTGTTAGATTGGATATCGAAGAGAATGACAAACGATAAGCCGGCACATCTCACTGAAAATAACTCATTATCAGATCAACTTACCAACTAGGTTAGTGGCTTGAATAATCGTGTCCACCCTCTTTTAAGCCTCCTTCAGCATTATCACAGGTCGCCCAAGCATTATATACTTGCATACCCTCCTGCCCGATGACAGCAATAGAAGACTAAAAGGGAGCTGGTTTTCCCTGCCTGAGTGCTAATCACGACCGGAAGAGGTGCCACTGGGCACAAATCTTCCCCATGCCTACCATGCCAAAATTATCTTCTATCTACACCAAATTCACTGATTGTCTTTCAGTTAAGACAGGCGTGGATGTAGAAATAAAATTAAAAAAAATTTTTTTTGAATTTTTAATATAATTATATAATTTAATAGTATAAACATTAAAATTTGACCTTTATGAAAAATGTTTAATGAGATCTATGCCAATAAAAGAAAATTAGAATATATTTGTGGCAAATCTATCTTAGTTATTGAGTATACGAAAATATAAAGTCCAAATTTGTTTATTTAAAAAAAAAAAAAATGGGGCATTATAAAATATGCGTTATTTTGTGTAACGCAGCCTCTTCTATGCCTAAACTGTCTATCATAGAAAGTCCAAAATTTTTGGAGAGGCAAAGCACTCCGGCAGCTGTATGGACTCACTAATCTGACGTCAAAAAATTGATAATATTCACACTAAAAAATTGTTAAACACCTCAATTCTCACTCCCTATGCATGTCACATGGGCTAGATTTCGAGCACCTCGAATTTTTATGTTACACAATCTGAATGGATATATTATTGGAAAATAACTCCTCATTTTGAAAATAACTGGATGGATTATGAAAATAAAATCCTGTCACCGTACATCCAATAAGATTTATTTTTGTCACACAGTTTTTACTCACACCCTAAAAATTTTCTTAAATAATCTTACAAACCAAACTGTCTATCATAGAAAGTTCAAAATTTTTGGAGAGGCAAAGCACTCCGGCAGCTGTGTGGACTCACTAATCTGACGTCAAAAAATTGATAATATTCACACTAAAAAATTGTTAATCACCTCAATTCTCACTCCCTATGCATGTCACATGGGCTAGATTTCGAGCACCTCGAATTTTTATGTTACACAATCTGAATGTATATATTATTGGAAAATAACTCCTTATTTTGAAAAAAAAAACTGGATGGATTATGAAAATAAAATCCTGTCACCGTACATCCAATAAGATTTATTTTTGTCACACAGTTTTTACTCACACCCTAAAAATTTTCTTAAATAACCTTACAAACCAGGAAAAGGTGTATTTCCCTTAAAAAAAAAAAAAAAAAAAAAAATGAGGGAACACAGCTGCGAGACTAACTGATTTTTTTCCCCATCAGACAACATCAAAATTGTTTTTGGTGGAATTTGTTAAAGTATTTTTATACCTCCTCTTTCCCTACAATACTTTTTTAAGTCAAGAGTGAAGACTTTAATCTATTAATGATAATCAATTCATGAGAGTTATTAAGAATAATAATCATCTCCAGTTAATGGTAACATCACCCTCTTTAGATTAGAAGTAATGAGCTAACTTGAAATTTTCTTTGAATACAAACATGCAATGAATTTTTTTTTTTGTGTATCTTTTTTTTTCAGTTGTATCCATTTATCATAAGATTCCCTATAATAATTAATTGCTCGACGAAGCATGCTACCATCCATCCAGCCCGGACAGCTGAGATATCGTTCTCCATTGATACAAATGAAGACATGGCGCTCGCTGAGCATGTTCAGTAACTGTTCCCAGACGATTTCGGTTCCCTTTTTCGGTTCGGATTTCATAACTGAGAGGATGTAATCGATTCATATCAAACAGCTCTACTCGTGTTCGAGTAGAGCATTACAATCGAGAGAATAATTCGACAATAATAAACTTGAACTGGTCGTGAATATTCTCTGGTCTTAAAAGATAGTAAGATTTTGTGATAAAATCACTTGTAATGTTTGGGTTATTATCTACCAAATTTTAATTTTTTTTTTTTTTTTTTCGTAGCCTCTTATGATTATATATTTATATATATATTGTCAATTTATCTCCTCCTTGAATAATAAGTCTTATACTGCATTTAAAGGTCTATTGAAAAAGGTCTGCTAAATTGTCGGTGATAGAACTCACCTTGAATTAACTTTAAATTACAATACTTAATTCTAACATTCATGTACTTAGGGATATTTGCTGAGTTGACGGCAAACGCCCAATTTATCAATTTTATTTTCTTTAAGTTGTTATCTTTAAATCTGCTGATATAAAGCATGAGGAAGGAAAGTACGCAGCAAAACTTACAATATTTATTTAAGCACGAGGTATCATCCATAGTTATCCATGCTATTGTCATTGAGTTTGAATAAGATCATTCAAGTATCTGATCGCATCGAATTTTCGATGTCGAATATGATTGATGATCGGTTTGAAAATACCAAATAATTTATATGATGTGTAAACGCATTTAGTATAATATTGTAACGTTAAACAAAAACAATAGACAAAACATATGCTTTAGAATGGTTCTATACTTATCGTTGGAACAAACTGTCATAGTACACGTTTGTGTCGAAGATGTTCGAGTACCATCCACTCCGGCCCGGGAGGTTCTAGATTGTATTCCTTACGACTATATTATAAGGAGCGTTGGACTGGAGAGTTAGCCCAAGTCAAATGGTCAATTCTGTGCTACAAAGTTATAATTTTTGTAACCTGTTTAAATATTTATTTTCTCATAATTTATGTGGCATTAAAAATTGTTATTTTTCTTTGAATAAAATTTTTTTAACCCAAATAAGTTTTACAATATTATATTAAATAAAATGAGAACAATAGTTTTTTTTTATAATATTTTCAGTATAAAATTCTGTAATATTCTATAGATTCATTCTATTCACCTTTTCACATTTCCATTCAATAGTAATCAGATAAGCAAAACAGTCATGGTGTAAATGAGTGGTCCGAAATCGGATTGTTAGTTAAAGGTTTTTAATTTTAAGGATTTTTTCTTTTTTTTAATCCTCAAAAAACAGCTCTAAAATTATATCTCATTTTTTAAAAATTATATTTTACGGAACATAAACCTCAGGGAGAATTTTTGGCGTCCTAGGAACGCAAGCAGAAGTAGATGAGTTTCGAAAAAAACGATTTGAATTGGTCTGCACATTACTATGTGACTAAAGTGATGATTTATGAATGCTGGAAAGTAGTATGTATCTATTTAGCTCAAAACTTTATGATAGGTCATTATTTCATCAATTCGGATTCATGTTCCAATTTTAATTATTTCCTATAAACGTGGCATGATAACAGCTCTTAACAAAATTATCTTCAGTCTCGAACGCTTGCCGACATGGCGGAACATTCTTTAAATATTCAACGCCTTATCTGAACACGTCCGTTTAAAAGAG
Organism: Aelia acuminata; assembly: GCA_911387785.2. Lineage (NCBI taxonomy): Eukaryota > Metazoa > Arthropoda > Insecta > Hemiptera > Pentatomidae > Aelia > Aelia acuminata. Next base: position 104,648,075 of record OU426983.1, on the reverse strand, counting down.
AGACATCACGTGTACCTCAGACGACGAAAAAGAACGCCCACTGACCTATCCCAACAAGACGAGAGGAGGCGATCACAAAAAGGTAGGGGTCCGACACCCACACCCGACTTCCAAGAAGATGGAGTAGATTGCTCGGCCTCTGGAACTCTGGAGAAAAAGCGCTGGAAGCAGATTGCCGCACAGTTCTTATGAGCGCGGCTCTCGGAAGCAATCACTCCCGCTCACTATGGCCTTTCCCTTGCTTTTTTTTATTTTGTCTTAGGCTATATCGTCGTATTCATAGTTACTTCTCTGTGCGCAGGAATGCTGCGCCTCCTGTGGTCCATGGGGTCGTTAGTTCATAGCTGCCGATGCGGCAATTTCAGTGGAAAAATATTAAGTGGAGGAGTTTTTCTTACAGATTCTATTTCCAAGTTTGGTGGGGGGTAATTTTCTGCTCTGCTTTTATAGCTGTTAGATTCTCTTGTTTCTGGTAAATACGTTGAGGGTGTTACTTTAGGAATTGCCCTTGTATGGATTTATCATCGTAAATTTTTCGTAAAAGTCTCGAACAAGTTTCAACAAGGACTTGTTAGGATCACTACATGGTTATTGTATTTATATAAAAACAAAAAATAAAAATCATCAAACGAATTAAAGTTTTTATTGTATGTTAGTCATTGAATTCTTCTTTAAAGGTCCATTTTCATTTATTTGATTGATAATGATCATAGAATTTATTTTTATTTTCTTTATTATTAATCTTACATTATATCAAAAGTTCCTATTATCATATTATAAAAAATATGAAATCACATTAGGAAAAAATATATTATTTTATTAACGAAACAAGTAGCTTTATTAAATGGTTAGACTTTAGTAAATAGTAGCTGAATTCCATTCCAATCCATGCTGCAAATAAGGCATTTTAGAAATTTAGTGTATTAATGATAAAATGTTTACAGAGTTTTATAACGAGCATTTATTCCATTTTTAAAGTTGGCTTTTTATATGCAATTAAACTATATAGTCCATAGGAAAAAAATCTGATTACATAGCAGACTATGTAAAGAATGTTAAACTTTGGCAATGCTAACGATGCTATCCTTTGCGATATGATTTTATTCGAACTTGCTATCCTAATAATAGTTATTTATATATTCTAATAGATATTAGAAATTATAGACCGTAACCATACTAATACAAAAATCTGACTGATTTCTACATAAGCTAAAATAAATGTTGCATAAAATCCACCGTTGTTACAAAAGTAGCCCTTACCGTACGAACCACCCACCCCTTGGAGTGACCCAAGATCCTGGTCAGAGGTCATCAGCGTCTTGTACTGGTGGAGGTAGACCAAGCCGGCACGACATCGGTGTCCTGTTACCTTCCTCTTAGCCCTGTTTCTTAACCAGATGGATGTAGTCCATACCTTTACGTGAGGTTATGTTCAAACAAAACAAAAACATCTGTGAAATTTAGCAACCCTTCAATTTTTTTTTTTTTTTTGATATTCTATAATTTTTATTATTTTAAATATTTATTGTGTTTCCATTCCCTACTTTACTTAAAAAGCTGAGGAGTTTTTTTTTTTTCAAAATACCTGTGAACCTATCTGAACTAAAGTAACTGGCCAGTCTTCGGTCTTTTTGGTCTTCACACGTCCTCAAAAAATTGTTATCGCCAGCTTTTAAATAGAAGGGCGAAATATAAGAGAAATTAGAGTGTGGGGAGCAATCAGTCAACCACCTATTTCTTTGAAAACTTCAAGATGAAACGTATCTGATATTAAAGCAAGCATTCAGAAAATAAATTTTAACAGGTATGACGTCTGGCGAAGGGAAAAACAATTCAAGGAAATCTAATTATGTCTCCGTGGAAAAAAAATATGGCGGCCTCAACAGTGTATCTGAAGATTAAGGCATATAGAAAACATTCCTAACCGATTTTCAGTCAAAAATACTGAAAGACTCCCAGGTAAAAGTACTGATTGGATTAATGGCCGTATAAAAGGATATAATCAGAGAACATGTGTGAGTATGAAAGGGAACATGAAAAATGTAACCAAGAAGGCGCGGAGCCTTCGATTTTCGTATTTATTTTTATTTTACTAGAAAATATTTTTAATGCCGTTTTCTTCTTAATTATAGATAATTCGTGAAAACGTCATAAAGGCGTTTAATACTTGCTCGTTTGTTCGTTTGTTTAACGTCTCTTTATGTTACTATCGCTAATCGGACTACAGTGGGATTCCTAAATTTTTGCCTATCCTGGTATAATTAGGATAGGAATCTTCACCTAGTACCTGACATCGCATAGGTTCAGGACCTCCATTTTACGTCCTATCCGAGGGACGGCATAGCTAAGGATTTTTTACTACAATTAAAAAATCCTAGGGCCTACAGTTCATTAGATTATATTTACCTTTCCATATACATTCATATAATGAAGAGGGCCCATACCGATATTTTATAGTTATAATATAGATGTACATACCTAAGTCAGATCACAGCCTCAGAAATGAAGCTTAAAAAATCCTAGGGCCACAATAACTTGCTTGGTGTGGGCAAATGGATGCATATTCGATTTAAAATGTCTGATTTTATACCACATATTGATAGTATTTAGTATTACATATGATGAACGATACATATGTTTTTTACTTTCATACTTCGGGCGATATTCCTATCAGTTTAAATTTGACCTTTGATAAGCCCCACATTTCGATAGTCCTATACATGCATTCAATCTACGTGTTGGGATTATATAAGCATAATGTATTCATTACGTTCTTTTTTCTTTTCTTTTTTTTTTTTTGTATTAAATTGTTCGTCTATATGTGAGTGTTTGTTCTTTCTGCTAAATCATGTTTTTGACAGATAGGACATTGAACGACGGAAACACCGATATGTTGCTCCTTGTGGGTGATGAGAGGAATGGTACAGTTATGGGAGGGGTGTATTTATTTGTGACCTAATTGAAGGAAGAGGAGAACCTGAGCTATGCAGAACATCCGCCGAAGTGGAGCGGTCCAAGGAGTACAGGCATTAGCATTCTCGCCGGCGGTAACGGGATGTCTTTGACAGGGCAAGACCAGGCGGGCAGCAGTTCGGCCGTAGGGGCTAATTGCCCGCGGCGGATTTGGCCGAGAGTGGCCGAAGATAGCCGAAGCGGTGAGGACCCCCTGTCGGCGGTGTACCAACACAGTGATGGCCCGGCTCCCAGCTGTGGCGGTTCTGTGGTGGTAGTCTGTGCTAGTGCAGTGCGATCTCTTCAGTATGAAGTTCTCCGCCGGCGTCCGCTCCCAGACCTACACCCTATCTCGCCACAGGTAGGATTCAGATATACTTTATATAGCAAGGGGCTAAACGTAATCCCATGGAGTACCCCCTAAAATATATTAAGTTCGAAGTAATAAATTTATATTAGATTTAACCAAAAAACAAAACTTATTCTAAAATAACTATCATTTTCTATGTTCTCAAATCGTCATACACTTTAAATACATATTGGCAGTCAAAACATTAAAAGAAATAGAATAATAATATAATTAATTTTGGCATTTAACAATTTTTTATTGCTGAAAAATATTAATTATTTGATTGCTAGTGATTTCAGCAATGGCAAAAAGAAATAAAATATCAATGCATACTGATAATAGTTTCAAAATCTTATTTACGTCTTAAGCCAGTTAAAAAACCTAGGTATTGACATTTAAACCTCATTGACTGATGAGTAAAACGGGATCTTTTTTAAAATTTTAAATTAATTGTGCTATGTTCTAATCAGAGCTCATAAAAATCCAGGATTCTTTAGTAATTAATAACGCCTTTTATCTTTGTTTATTTGTATTCGGCATTTGTGAATAAGTTTGTAATTAATCATGGTTTAAAAAAAAATGTAATTATCTATCTTATCCTAAATAAAATCTTTTTCGGGAAATGAAAACTTAATGTTACGCGAATAAACAGACTTATTTTTTTGAGGTTAGTTAAGCTGAACTAAACTGAGCTGGTTTAGCTGAAATAAATAGGTGCCTTTGCACAACTTTTAGTTCTTACAAATACATTTATGACTAATACCATTACCATTTATTTCTGAAATAGTACATTAAAGATATATATATCGGTATTTATTTCATCATAACTAACTCATTTAAAATTTTAAGATATCTTAATAATTACTTCGGGTTATTCAATGACAGGAATGAAAACAAGATAATATCTGTTTTTTTGTCTAGATTAAAATAGAAGGCATATTGCCTACGTTGAATATTGAAATATCTTTATCTTTTTACCAAGTTTTCAATGTAAATTGTTAAAAAATACAAAAAAAAAATTCTGGCGGTAACACTATTTTAGTTTTTATATGTACTCAGAAAAAATATTATGTTACCGAAATTTCTAAAATATTAACATCAACTGAAACAATTTAGACTAATAAATAGGTATAATAATATTAATATAAACCTTTGGTAATTTTTAATGTTTTTGATTCGAATTTTTTTTTTCTTTTTTTAATCAAGACCTCCCCAAGAAAATGTTATATTGAAAGAAAGGGAAAATAGGAAGTAATCCTTATTCTTAATTTAATTCAATCCACATCATCTTAATAAAGAAATGATTAAATCAATATTCTGAATATTATTGCTCATAATTATAGCGAACGTTATTTATTTTTTTCTAATAATTCATACTTATTTATGGATAGGTGCAGCATTATTTTATTTCTGGAATGTCACCTTTTTTCTTTTTTGCAAAAATTTACAATCGTCTCCTCATTTATATATTTACGTCGTCATTCGAAATTTATTGATAGATATCATTCAAATCGAGATTATGTGTAGCAATTATAAATTCCCTACTCAGCTTAACGCAGTTAAAAGTCTATAAAGATTGTTTTATAGCACATAAATCTATTTCTCTTTTTTTATCGTGTGTTTTTTGATGTAATAGAAATAAACATTAGATTAGTGAGTTTGGCACTTATTAAAAAAAATTTTGAGTTTAAAAATTTATTGCTTGTTTCAACTAAATATGATTGGAATTCTAAATGTCATTTCCGATTATTAAAATATATTCATAGTGTATTCAAATCTAACACCTAAATAGAAACGTTTCGTTCCTAATTAATGATAAGATTCAAACGTTTTTGTATTAGTTTATGTAGGACTACAAGGATTCTTGATAAATACAAAAAAATTATTTGCATGGAAGCAGTGGCGGATCCAGAAATTTTCTGAGGGGGGGCGCACTTTTTTTTTTTACATTTCATGAGGGATGGAGGCCCTAATTTAAAATACAAATTAGTACATAATGACGTTGTAAATTACTGTAAATGTTTAAATACCATTCATTTTCAGTTAGTGGACTTGAAAAATGACAAAATATAGCTCATTTTACATAGAAATAGTGATACTGTATGAGTGTTCTCACCTCTCAGGGGGGGGGGAGCGCCCCCCGCGCCCCTCCCCTGGATCCGCTACTGTATGGAAGATAAAATTAGTAAAAATCATCAAAAAGCTTTGGTCTTTAAGGAAAAAGTAAAAAAAAAAAATAATTTTTTTTCACTTTCATTTTTTGTTTTTAAATTTACTTTCATCAGTTTTTAATGCTATTAGCAGATAACAGCAGATTATTATTTTTTATATTTTAGCATTTATATATTTTAATTTTAATTGAAATTAACTCTAGCAGACTGGTTTGGCTTCAGATATCTCATGTTTGTAATGGCTCGTTTGAAATTAAACAGTTTACTACTATGTCGTAGAGAGAATTGCATTTTTTAAAATGTTTCTGGTAAGTTTATCGTGTATGTCTGAATGCGTTTATTTTTTACTTTATCTGTAATGATAAAAGGAATCATTTAACTTTGATAAATTAAACTATTACGGTACTCTTAAAATATTTGACTGCGGTAGTCAATACTGACAACATACTTTGTATGAGTTAGTATTCTTAAATGTTACTATATATTTGCTTAAAGTACGTTTTAAGTTGAAAATTCTTCTATAATACTTTCTTTATTTTAAAATGAAATTGCATGCATCTGATCAACGTATATAAATATTTCTTTCGCTGTCATCTTCCGAGTTATATTCGGAGAAAGATGTATCAACTCTTGTCATGAAGATAACCACGAAAATCCTAGAATGGATGACACATTACTTCCTTACATAATTCATAAATTTAGTAACACAAATCATTTGTATTCTTGATAGAGAATGTATCTTAAGATTTTTCTGAAAGATCGATCAATATTGTTTATTGAATGAAATTTTTAAAAAACGTATCTCACTAAGCAAACAATGTAACTAAAAATCGATTGCAGCTTATTCCAGAACATTCTAAAACAGCAGAAAAAAATATAAGTATATCTGTGAATTATAGTATTACAAAATTATTATATTAAAAACAAATTGGCTTAAATGTACTGGTCATTTAATATCGCAATATTATAGGGGTATTAATAAATATTTCAAATGTGGTTAAGTAGACGAATTTGGTTTTATAGATTTTGGGAGTTTCACGATATTTTCTGTTGTAAGTGTAAAACGATTTTTTTTCTGTAAATCCGTCGAATTTATTTCATAATATACATTAGTTTTGTAACCAACCATTTCTTTTATTTAAGCCATGGTAATCATTTACGAATCTTGAATAAAGATTGGTCACGACATTGTTAAATTTGATACCTCATCCACGAAAATCATCGCTTTTGGAAGTGAAAATTACGTTGGATAATAATTATCGATTAGCTTTTTGACAATCGATAAATTATAAGTTAATGTTAAGCAATTAATATTTACATAACTGAGCAATTAAAAACAATGTTAATAGACCGAGTACAATAAAAAGGTTACCAGTTAAACTTCTTACAATCTCTAAATTAAATAAGGTAAGGTAAATTAATTGCTGTTAGAGCATTCTATTAATTAGGGTTGATAATTAATTAAGTTTAATTAATTTCCAGGAGTTAGTCTTGTTAGTTCGCGAGTGAGGCTGCGGTGATGGCGGAGTTAGTTAATAATTAACTTGGCTTAGGCTTTTCTCGTCGGCTCTGATTGTCTTCCGGGTTCTATATTTTCCTGGTAGCTATTTTTAGCCCGTACCGAATTCATAATACGATCTAAGAAATTATAGATTTATAAAATTGAAAGTTTCCGTGGAAAAACTACCTGAACTAAGATTTTGGTATAAACTAAATCTTGATTACAGTGATGATAACAGCTTGTTTTTTCGGATAATTTTTATAATTTTTTTAATCTGCCAGAGGATTTTAATAACCAATTAAAACTAAGTAGAAATGTATGTATCCAATATGCAAATATTTTTAATATGACACATAAGTTTCCAAGGAATATTTTTCAGCAAATTTCTCTATTTTTTTTTTTTATTAAAACTATCTGCAAGAACGTATTGAAAAACTTTTAATGTCTGACTTGCCAGGAAATCATAAATTCATAGAAATCATAAAATCATAGATTTCGCTTTTTATTTATAAATTAAAAAAAAACATCATGTTATCACATTAATAAGCAACTTTTTAAATTTGACAAGTTTTCACAAAATGGACGTAGGCACGGTTTTAGCGTTACAGGTTATTATATTTTCAGTATATACATATAACTTTGGATAATCGTGTACATTTTTTTTTTTTTTTTTTTTATAAAAGATAGATTGTTGTCATTAAATAATGTCATATGTGTATAAAAAAGTCTAGCTCCAGTATTATAAATACTTCATATTAATGCAGATAATTACTAATTTCTCATCATTAATATTTATTTAATGATATAGATAAATATCAATATTCTCAATCAATATAAATTATTAAAATATAACGAGAAAAGAAGCTAAGGATGGTGAAATGAATATAAAAAAGAAACTCTGTAAGAACATGTTCTCAATAATCAAATTTAAGACAAACAGATCAACATAGGCATTGATGACCTCACGGTTTTATGCCTTACAAACCCCGATAAACCAACAAACAAATAAAACTGAACTGAAAAAAAAAAAAAAAAAATTCTTGCATTTTTTTATATTTCGGAATTCCTGGGGAAGAACATGTATAATTATGTTATTACGAAAACGGAATTATTAACTTTGACTCATATTATGCTCATTATTATTCTGGCCATTAACAAGTTCCATTACAAAAATGTTTGCCCTTATTAAGGTCGGCCATTTAATGATTGGATGGGATGTGGATAAGCCTGGGAGGTTTTAATGCACTAATAGGCATTAGAGGCTGGGCTTTATGGCCTTTTAAGGGCGAGCTATGAATCATTAAATCGCTATCTTATTGGCAGTGGCTATCGTTTGCTCTTGTTCCTGAGTTCGTTATGTTTGACAGCTGATCTAAGTCTCTGAAACTCAGGTGTTCTTGATGATAAAAGGATTATTATAGAAAATATAGATTATCTTGTTATAAATAAATATTTTTTGAAAATTAAATGTTAAAATGCTAAATTAATATTTAAAATTTTAGTTTTCTCTTGTGACACCTTAATGTTTTGCAAATTTTCTTAATGTTAACTAATCGTTGACAAACACAAATGAATTCTTTAAGTATATAAATTATTAGAAATTATAATAAATGAAGTTAAAATTAAATTTAACTTGGATTTGAACATAATTAGCGATTTCATTTAGTCAACCTCTTCTAGCTGTAAAAAAAAAATTGAAGCTTCTAGCTGTAAAAAAAAATATTAGACTGTGTCTAATATTTACTATTTATGAGTAAATAGTCCTTGTTCTAATTTGAATTCATATGGACGAGTTAACCAAATTTTAACTATTTTAATATTTTAATTTATTTTAACTTTTAAACCCCTTTTGTAATTTAATTACAATTATATGGTTTAAGTTTGTTTGATAATACATTTTGAAGATTTAAAGTCTAATATTTATAATTGGTGCCTTGATCATCCATTGACATTATTAGTGTGAGAGATTCGTCATCAGGGATTAGGTTTTCGTTTGCAGATAACCTTTTTTCTTATTTTTTTTTTTTTTTTTTAACGTGTTATAAATCATAAATTTGTTAAACCTTTTAAAATAAGCAGGTGACATATAATGAAGATATCAGGCATGTCAGACTAGAGGGAGGTCTACGCCCATTGGCACCTACTTCTAATTTTCTCCTTTAAAAAAGATTACTCCATTAGACCTCTTGGCCAGCTCTTTTTCAGCCTTCTTCGGGTCAGATAATCTGATGAAAGATAAAACTAAAAATGAAGAAATTGATGTAGAAGAAAACTGAGATCTTTATGGCGAAGCTTGTAAGGAATATTTTGATGAAAAAGAATTTCTGTATGATTCTATTTATCATATAAAACATTTGAAGAGAAACTATGATATATTTTTTAATCTATTAGCCCGTCAGTACATACATATCACTAATTTTAGCACTTCGTTTTTACTACACACACCTACATCATACGACATATCTGTAACTGTCGTACCTCAGAGGTAAACTGTCGTAACTGACATAATTAATTTTTTAAAGGAGAGAACTTTGAATTTTAAATGTTCATATTTCTTGTCGTAAAATAATAATAATAATAATAATAATAGTTTATATAAAACATCATTTATCAGAAGTATAAATACAAATACCTTTCGCTAGAAATATACACCTTTACAATTCAGTTACATCTATAATTGGAAACTCGAGAATTTTGTAGTTATAACAGTTTACCTCTCAGGTACAGATATTATCTTGATCCATCCTAACTTGAATTTTCAATTTTTATTTCTTCAAAATTCTTAGATTCCTCTACATCACAACGGCCTTTTCATTTTTTTTTTTTTTTACAATACTATGAATTTTCTTATTCACCAACTTAATCTGCATTTCAGTCTGTCCCTTTTTCATTTTATCTATAGCCTATTGGTGACTTAGCAGCTCGATTCGAAACGTAGGATTACTATAACATTAGTGAAATAAAAAATGATTAATATTTTAAAATATCTTAATTAAATCTCAAAAATTAAAAATAAGAACTATCCATATAATTTAACTCATTAAATGACAATGTTTCAATTACCCATATTGGTTTAAAATGATTGCTTCAATTTTATTTCAATTTAACTGAAAACAAAATTCCAAGTTTATATATAAAAAATATTAAAGTTAAGATATAAAATCCTTAATTATTTTTATTAGCATTTTTTTTTACTTTTGTATAAATATGTCTAATATTCTATTTAATTTAATATGCAATGCTACCGTTTTAATAAATGTTTATGATATAATCAAGTCCAACCGATAGTGACATCTGCGTTATTATTATAATTTATGTCTCGTTCAAGTTTAAAATTTTGACAGCTTACGACTCGTAACGGTAAGACTTCATCGTAAATAACTTGAGCTAATGATGGAAGTCCGGTTGGGCATTTTGTGGTTTCAGTTCTTGTGTGGTTGCGGTAGTCTGGGTTAACTGAAAAACCTAAAACGGTTTTTTTTATTTTTTTTTTTATATTTTACAGAAAAACTAAGATTAATATCAATTTTATTTTATTGAAAAAAATTGGTAAGGGCGTTTAATAAAAGTAATTTATTTTTTAATAGCATCGGGAAAAATACAACACATATTTTCTTTTCGTTCCGAAAATCAGTAAGTGCCTTTCGAACATCAGGACTAACATTAAGATGAACTTAAAAATTAAATTTTTAACCATCAAAATTTTTAACCATCATTAAACATCATTCTTGATTTGTCTACAACCATCTACTTTTTCAATATTTTTGTATATTATAAAATATAAATAATGAAATTGTACAATAAAATAATTTTGGAGGTAGATTTATTTGATTGCTCCACTGCTCACCTGTTTGATAACGAAAAAAATCTACAACCATCAAAGATTTTCTTAAATTGTATTAATTTTAATTCGTGACATGTGTTTATAACATACAAGAGGATTGACAAAGTAGATTGTCGTAGAATAGTCGATAATGTAACTCCAGATACTCCTTTGAAGATAGATCAGAAGTCCGAAACTTAGGAGATTAATAAATTGTAACAACTTAAAAAAAAAAAACCTGATTTGTAATCAACCATCCACTCATCCAGTTAATGTGGAATAATTAAAACTTGTTTGTTACATGAATTCCTTCTTGAGACCAATAATACCACCTGCAATTGGACTGAAATTGCTTTTAAAAAAGTCTAATAAAGTTTTCAAATATTTATGTGCTAGACACAATTTTTTGTCTAATTTATGATTGTTTCAGGATAAAAAAAAATCATGATAATTAACTTAATTCAAAAAAAGTTATTTATCCAAATTCAACACACTTAAATTCATCACTTGCATTGAATACACTTTACCAATTACATATCTCTTTAACTATCAAAATCGTGTAATTTTTACAACCATCACTGGATTTTTTTTTTTTTTAATATGTCAGATGCTAAAGAAACCCTTCATCTTTTGAGATCTAAATATATTATTGAGTCCAGACGATTACTTTCCCAATTTCAACAATTTTAATGTATTTATTCGCATTTAAAATTCATTAAAATTTAAATCTTTTGTTATAAATTATAGCTTATCATATAATGCATACATTTTTTTTTCTCATAGTAATATATAAATAATTAATATGGGTCAATGATACCTTTTACAGAAATCCATTATTAGATTCCTTATTTGCGTGGGAACGGAATGACCGATAGATTATAAGGTATATATTATTAATCTTATTAAACAGTGGAACATTTTATTGGATGAATGGCGTTGTTGGTTCCAACAGTTTTACAGATGCATATAGAGCTCTGAGAACTGTTTCTAGATTATAGAATGTATTCCAATTGCTGCAGACTCAAGAGCTGTGATAGTCAGTGGATTACAAAAACGCTGTAAATTTTGAGTTTCGTTGTATAGTGCAAAGGAATATAGCTTGTGTATCTACCTACATACGATGAGGAAAACCTACACCGACCTCATTGCCTTAAAAATCAGATTTTTATTTACAAAATAGTAATCCGCTTGGGAAACCCTATTCCTATCCAATTTTAAAATGGACAGGTGTTCGCACCTGGTATCAAAGAACCACCGAACGAAATTTGGTGAATTTAGGACAAAGGGATTTCTTACTCTTAGGGATTTCTATAATACTCCACGCTTAACAGCACTAAGGAGATAGAGAAAGAAGAAGAAGGATTTCTATAAAGAACAAACAAACAAACAAAAAAAGAAACAGAATTTCATCTTTATTTATATAGATTATATAAATAAACAGGTTAATTTTCAAATATTAATAAGCTATACTTGAATAGGCCCCAGATTTTATCTATATTTATTAAACTAACATTTCAACGTTTAAATATCAATAAGATTTGTTTAAAAAAAATAAACGATCCTTACAAGATAAGAATTTTATCAGACTGCCTACCCTAGACGAAATCCTGCGAACGCCCTTGGTTACACGCTTAGATGTGTTATCTATACCTACATAAGTACATAAGTTTCGGTTTCGGCTAAAAATTTGGTTTCAGACAGACACATACACTACTCGGCACACGGTTTTCATTTTAGGCTTTCTTTCATTTTAATGCGCATGTCACTTGAACATCCGACTTCTGTTTTTCTTTCAACTTCTTACCATTTTGAGGCCAGGGGTGGTAACCACCCCCTCCCCTCTCAGTCACTCCACCAATCGCCTCAAAGAAATTTTATAGCTCTCTAAAAAAAAAAAGGTACTATAACGTTAAACAAAAATAACGAAAAACATTTGATTGAAAAGATTTCTAGACTTGTTGTAGGAACAAACTATTCTAATACATGTTCCTGACTGTTCGAGAACCTTCTACGCTTGTCTGGAACATTCTAGAATGCTCTGATTCAGATTAAATATAAGTAGCGACGGACTGAAGAGTTAGTCTTGCTCTGAAGGTCAAATCATATCGCTACTTTTGTGTTAATGTGTTCTTACAAGTTGCTATTTTTTGTAACCTCCTTAATTATTTGTGTTTTTATGTTTGTGTGGCATTGTAAATTATTATTTTCTTTGAATAAAATTATTTAGACCAACATAAGAGTCACAGTACTTTTAAGCGTAGAATTATATTTTTATTTGTTTAATAACAATTACTCCTAGTGTGATTTACGTTTTCCTCTTGTCTCCTGGTTCTAACATTTCATTATAAACCTGTCACAGAAATATCCCCTACTCTAAAATTCATAATCCTGTAAAAATCTGACCCTTTTGTTGAGAGCATGTAACACCAATAGAGAAGGAGGCCCCATCTAAAAAGGGCTACTTGCGCTGGTGCAAGATTTAATACTTTAAATTTATCATTCTATAAAAAGATTTTATCATTCTGCCCCCCTAAACGAAAATTTTACCAGCCTGCCCCCCTCCCTTAGACGAAATCCTGCGCGCTTGGGCTTTAATCTCATATAATTGCTGATTGTCAGTATCAAGTGTTATAGGTGTGGACAAGAAGTATTTAATAAGAAAAAGAACAAAATACTGTACGTTACAGATAAATCAGAAGCTGTAGGTAATTTTTGGTTCATTGATCATTTAACCTGTACGTCTAAATAAATTATTATTTTCATTTTATTTTATTTTATTTTTTTTTAAACAAACAATATCATGACACATGACCTCACCCAGTCCGCGGCACTCTTGATAAATGGCCGTGAGAAACATGAAAAATTTATGTTTCGACCTCCAGCCGTTCCCAAATCCAGAGCTCTTTGGCGTGGAGGAGAGAAGATGTATATCTCCGCCGAGGGCTGGTACCGCTCTGTATAGCTTACTCTATAAGGTCTCTACCGGGCAGCCTATTTGAATCAATTACATTTTAAATTCCAAGGTCGCCACTATTTCCACACTCTCGCCCCAGTTGCTATTATGTTCATGAAAAGTGGTGGGTGTTGCCTACCCAAGGCTGCCCATGTACCAGTACGTTGGTGTCTTCGTTAATTAGCCTAATCAATTATTTACTGCTGCCCTATCCTGTGAATAAGCTGCTCTTTTTGTTCTCTGTCTATTCGAGATAAATTGTCTTGGTTTTATTTTGAATTTATCGTACTCTTCTAAATGTTATTGGTACTACAAAACGTATATAAGAAGTACGGCAGTTTGGATCATTCTTCAGCCTCTCAGATGAGATGGATCTCGATATACTCGAGATCCATCTCATCTATAATCGATAGAATATGATCTCGATACACGAATTTATGTATTAAATGAATGGGAACTTCACTGTGATAATTTCGGTGGAGTTCACCTGTGGTTAGCATGGCAACCTAAAATGCTAAAGGTCGCGGGTTCGCGTCCCATGGTGTCCCTAAGATTTTTTAATGGGAGTAACGGCTATGCCGCCCCTCAAGTAGGACGTAAAATGGAGGCCCCGAGCCTGTGCGATGTCAAGTACTCGTTAAAGACCCCTATCCTAATAAAACCTGGATAGGCAAAATTTAGGACTCCCAGTGTAGCATCATCCGATTAGCCTTAGCAGCATAAAGGGACGCTAAACAAACAAACAACAACAATGATAATTTCGATTCTTAAAGTCTTGCTTAGGCTCAAATTGAAGTATGGAAAAAAACAACTGAAAGGTTTAAAATGTTGACGATGGATGAAGAGGAAAACAATTTATGTGTATTAGAAAATTCAGTTTTCTATTCTATTAGTATTTTAGAAGTTCTGTTTAGATCCTCACATTCAGTGGGACATGTCTTCTATCATACCTACATGATTGAGCTTATTAGTTAAAAAGAGTATCAATGATATCTATTTAAAAAACATAATGTTCCTATTTAGGAAATCAGTAAAAAAATATATAAAATAAAGAAATATATATTTCTTTATTACTGTCAGATCATGACAAGTTTTCATAACATTTCGGGGCCACCTTCACATCATCAGGTACACCCTTCACTATACATTACTACTATTCTCAATAATAAAACAATTAAATAATAATAATATATATATAATTATTATAATCCTGAACTAGCCGTTGTATATTAGAGTAATATATTAGTTAGTCTCTATGCATCCTATGATGTTTATATGGCTGTATCCATCAGCAACAGTGCAAGTATATTCATACACTTTTATCATCTGAATAATATACAGTCATGCAACCTTTGTACTTTATAAATTTCTGTTACTGTAAACTTTAGTGTAAATTTTACCTATGTAACTCATACAATGGTATTCCAATCTGTTTATTATAGGGCATGATGATGAGAACAATATTGTCTCGAAACATCGCCATAATATAGTTGTTTATAATTGACTGAACCTCAAGAACACTTATAACATTTAATACCAACAGCCAAGGAAACATATCCGGTATACAATTTTTCTATAAGTATTATAGAATAAGTAAAGTATTATTTGGTGGAAGAGATTAGCCGTCCGGAAGTGGAACCCGGGTCTCCGGCGTAACGAACACTTCCATTGCAAACCCGAGATCGCATCCAAGCCTAGTCAATCCTCTCTCTTCAATGACCCCCTGGCCCCTATTCCGCAATTTCTTACAGATGGTGGACTATTCGTCGATATAGCAGAATATTACACATTTCGCCTTTTACACGTCTCTATGTGTGTTATATACGTTACAGGTCTAATAGCGATCGCTTTATACAATTTTCCATACCTGGCTCCCTGAGATATAGATATATTTCGTGAAATTCGCGGAGGACGTTGAGTGAGGATATAAGAGATGTGAGATCGATGCTGGGGCTACGTGATGTGAGAACGGTCCCGTGGCCCTAATAGCCCCATTATCCCCCGGCCCAGCCCAAATCGTCCGATGGCGAAAGCACCGGTCTCTCTCCTCCACCTTACTGACCGAATTTCCATTTTCCAGGGAAAATCTTGTCAACTCACCGCACATTATTATATAACCTGTCGAGGTGAGAGCCGTTTTAGAAATTCTGTTTAGATCCTTAGGTTCAATGCCACAAATCTTCTATCATACCTACATGATTGAGATTATTAGTTAAAAAAAGAATATTTACAACATCTCTTTAAAGCATATAATATTCCTATTCAGGAATATTGAATGATATATTGAAAAATATCTTCCTTTATTATTGTCAGATCATGAAAAGTTTTCACGACGTTTCGGGGTCCACCTCATCAGGTACACTCTTCAATATACATTACTACATTACTGCTATTCTCAATAATAAAACAATTAAATAATAATACAATGTATAATAAATTTATTGATACCCTCAATCGGATTTTATTTATCTAAAAATAAACAATCATTATTACCAACCAATCAGTTATATTTGCTACCGAACTGTTACTGACATTCATTATGTCACATAACAATGATTGTTCAATAGCAGAAAGAACAGAATAGGAGTAATGTATAGTGTACCTGATGATGGGGTGGTGGACGTCGGGAAAAGTACTGAAAACTTTTCATGATATGGCAGTAAAAAAGGGGAAAATATTGTTCACTAAATTCCTAAATAGCAATATTATACATTAAGAATCTTCCAATCAATATAAGAAATACTAATAAACTCTTTAAAACAGTTTGCCTAATGCTATGTTTGGCTTTGGTTAAATTCTTATAAAACTGCTAATTAGCAGATACTAACAACATCGATAAACACCACTCAGTTTACATACTGAGGCGTTTGGTTTCAAGTTTTTTTTCAAGTTTTTGATATTAAAAAAAATGTTTTTGACGTTTAGTTCAAAAACGTCTAGATCCTTTGAAAATCAATACTGAAAGATTCTATTTCTTATCGAAAGCGGTTCCAATTGATCCTTTTTTGATCAGTCCTGAAAAATTGTTGAAAATGGCACTTTAAGCAATGGTATCAACGATCAATACTGAAGCATCGATGCTGTACAGACCTCTATGAAGTCAATGTTATGATTATAACTTCATTGAATGAAAATAACTTAATATCGTAGATTTTAAAAGTAACTTTGTTTTATGGTACAAGCCTGATATTTTAGTATTAACAAATATTTTTAAAAATTATAGGCAACCTGTATTTATTTATTTTTTCACTCAAAGTACTTAATTATTTTTAGTATAAAATAAATAATACAACTTTAGTTTAAAAGAAAAAAATAGAAACTAAAGGAAAAAATGTATATATTTATAACGATGTGATTTTTTATTAAAAATCATATAAGGTAAATCAACTTTGTATAGTAAAAAAAAATTCCATACATTAGGTTGATGGAGACCGGTTTTGCAGATCTGAAAAAATCAATTACAAATTTATAAATGAATTACGTTTGAGGTTTTCCGCACGGGCTGACTGTCAACAAATCTTAAAAAAAAAAAAAAACATAAAATAATTAATGTACTATTCCTACATTTTACTTATTTATTTTTTAGTTTGACTTCTGTATTGCACATGTCAAGGAATAAATTTAATAAAGATTTTTTTTTTTTTTTTTTTTATGTCATATGCACTATTATCGGTTTACTTAATAAACTGGTCGGTGTAAAAGTTCGCATGATATCTGGTGAGAAAATGTAATAAACGAATATGGTACGTGACATATATTTCAGACCTGATAGGGAAAATCAAGGATGCTAACCATGACTAAGAAAGTGAATCAAAATGTCGAGAATTTTTATCGCTTATCAAACTAAACGTAATCGTTATAAAATGCTCCATTCAAATAAAATTGTTAATAATTTTCGCTATAAAAGGTAATTCAATTATGTTATAATCTAAACAAAAAAACATGAATGTTGGTTACATCACATGTCCGACACCTAAAAGATATTATTATAGAATCGCTGGAAAAGCCCTTGCCTAGCTATGTTGGCCACACAGATATTTTTTGCGTCAGCACCCACCGTGACCGCGCATAAAAACCGATTCAAACTTATCCCGGATCCAAATCGTTCTGCGATGGAACGTTATGGACGCCGATCATGTTGTCACTCACAATCAGGGCCCAACAACACTTTCACCGTATTACTGATTACCGATCCTAGCAGCGCTTCGATTCCGCTCCAGTGATAATCTCTGAACGGTTTAGATTGGTTGCTATATTTTTTCCTAAATAAATGGATCTTAAATAATTTTTCCACCCATCATCCTTATTTTCGTTCGTCCGTGCTTTTATCCCGACCGTATCTAATACAGACCATTCGACGATGGCAGCAACTTCGACAGGATAATTTTTAACAAAAATAAAAAAATGTAGATGACCCAGTCTTTCAAGATGTTATTATACAAAAGGTATTTTCACTAGGTTATTTTCATAGTTTTAATCTGGTATCAGAAATTGCTCAATCTTCATCTCTTAGCATCAATACAAGGAGCACAAGATGGTTTGGTACATGTAGCCCGAATCATATAAGTATTAAATAAAACGTAATCATCAGAGCAAGACTAACTATCCAGTCTGACGTCCTCATATTTAGTCTGAATCTAAACATTCTAGAACGTTCCAGGCGAGCGTAGAAGGTACTCGAACGGTCGCGAACTTCTACTACAGGTACTAGAACAGTTTGTTCCAACAAGTCTGGAACTCGTTTCACTTATATGTTGTTCTTTTGTGTGTGTGTGTTTTACGTTACAATGTTTCCCTTTTGCAAATACGTACCTTTTTATTTTGTATATAAGTATTAGTAAACTGTTACGTTTTAAAATTTCCGTCATACTATTAAAAAATAAGAAGGTGCGAATTTTTCTCAGAGAAATATTAAAAGGGCTATTCCCAAAAATGTTAAATTAAAGTTTGTCATTCCGTCAACTGAAAGGCTCATATAATCATACACCTAACTAAAAGTTAACTATGTCAACACTCACATTGACTTCAGAACGATTGATCAGACCCTTTTAGGAGAGGTAAATGGCAAAGGATGCGCCCGACTCCTGATGACTTGCGTTGACGTGGTACCAAGAAAATATTCAAATGCCCCCATCCTGTAGTTTTATTCATGACGCAAATGGAGCCATTCGGATGCTGCCTTCGTCGGCGAGCTCCTATCTTGTCATTGATCCTACTTGGGGCTTTATTCGGAGCTTACGTCCGGGACTCTATTTTGAGATAGTGCAACATCTTCATCCCCAGCATATTAATGCCCAGAAATTATAATATCATATTTTTTGTTTTTGTCGAAACTTCAACTTAAATCCATTAAGCTAAATTAATTAATCCCAAGAAGGCATTTTTTAAAAGACGTGTTCAAAATATATTCCGTTGAAGGAGATGAAGAACATTGAAGAAAAAAATGCATTCAAACAAATATTGTAAAATTGAAACTTAAATGATTTGAGCTTTTAATAAATTAATAAAGCTCTAGAAGCTTACTTAAAGTAAATTCTTTTGATTACATTAACAACTATGTAAAATTAATTTACCAAAAAAATAGTGACATCCATTGCTTTCAAATTCCCATAGATTGATGACTCTCAGATGATTTGAGAATAATGTGATCTGATGATGCCTGTGTATAGAATGTATTTTAATTTTTTTTTTTTTATTACCATCTTACTTGGTTAAAATTACAAACCATTCTTTGTTAAATCACGGCTACGTGGCTTTGCACGACAGCTCACCTTGACCTAAAAAGGAATGCAGTTTTCGTGTTAGGATTACATTGGATCTATCTGGTCCTAGAGGAGCGTAGCTGTGGGTGTGGCGAAGGCAGCTATAAAATGAACGGTCTCTTGATAATTTTTTCCCCGCTGGGTCATTGGCTGGACCCTCGAACTGGGGCGAACCCATGGGAACCTGTTGTGACCCTCCTGGAGTCTGCCTCGGTCCATCTCTTCTGCATCTTATCTTCGCGGGAGGCTTCACGAAGAACGGGAAATCTACCGCTCCAATGAGGCGGTTTCTTTATGAATTCTAAAGAAAATCTTTAGAGATACATTTTAAGAATGTTGTTTTTGTATGTGGTAGCAGCATTCAGCCGATGATAATGGAATTTCCAATAGTGAAGAAGATCAGGTAAATATACTATATAATGCAAGAAAAGAGGGAACTATAGGTAAACAATACTTCATGATGTTTTCGTTCCTTAGGGGAAACGTTATTCATGTAAAATACGCATATTACATACAACCTGTGGTATAAAGGTCAAGGTTTCGAATCCCTTGGCCTTAAAATGGAGGTTCCAGGCCCGTACGATGTCAAGTGTAAGTATCCTAATTATGTCTCAATAGCAAAATTTATGAAACCCAGTGTAGCATCGTCCGATTAGCCTAGCGACATAAAATGATGTTATTTAAAATCACGAACAATAACATATAACAAGTTTATAGTGAAAGTATTTAAGAAATATTTTTTAGATTTTATCTGAGATTTCGAATGGTCTTTACATACCAAAAAATATTTAACCTTTAGGGCCTATTCACACTATCGGTTTCGCGCCCGCTCCACTCTCGCTCCGCTCCCGGTCCGCTCTCGCTCTACCCCATTCACACTAGCGCTCCGCTTCCGCTCCACTCCCGGTCCGCTCTTCTAATCTCTTACCATATTCACACTATATAATTTTACACCGTTCAATTTTGAAAGGTTTAAGCTATTAAAGCCATTAATAATCGAAGTTGTCAGTATTCGGATTTTAATTAATGATTAACTTTCAGTTATTTAAGTATTCATTTATTCTTCAATTTTACGGCCAAAAAAAAAAATCAATTTTTCGTTTGTAGAAATAGCTGGTAAGTGTACTTTTCTTGATGAAGAAGATAATATTATCAAAAAGTATAATAAGAAGAATATATTGCAACACAATGATAATTAATAATAATAATTATAAATTAATTTAATTAATGGTGAAGAAATAATTTAAATTTTTTTCGGAATGTATTCGAATACGCTTGAAAAATTCAAGTTGAAATCGGCAAATGCTACAAATTTACCGATTGTGTTCTCTTCTTTTCCTGATTAATATTTTAAGTATTTTTTGCTTTAATATATTTTTTTGTTAATGATCTGACATTTTTCATAATATACTGCATTTTTATTCGTTTCAAATTAAACGTTATTTTATAATAGCAATGAGTATGTAGTCAATAAATAAATCGGTGACCATTTTTTACGAGTACATTAATTCATAGCAAAATATATCTCAAACATAACATGAATTTTTCACGTCGAAAAACCGCGTGTATTGTTGGTGATTTTTTTTTTTTTTTTTTTTTTTTTTTTTTTTTTTTTTTTATTTATCATTTCAAGCGTATTCGAATACATTCGGAAAAAAAAATTTAATTATTTCTTCACCATTAATTAAATTAATTTATAATTATATATATATATATATATATATATATATATATATATATATATATTAAAGTTGAACTTTTTTGGCCGTAAAATTGAAGAATAAATAAATACTTTAATAACTGAAAGTTAATTATTAATTAAAATCCAAATACAGACGATTTCGATTATTAATGGCTTCAATCGTGAACGGTGTAAAATTATATAATGTCAATATGAAAAGACTTTAGGAGAGTGGAGCGGGAGTGGGGCGAGAGTGGAGCGGGAGCGGAGCGAGGCCGGAGCTGGGCCAATATTGTGATTAACCTCTCTCTATTCCTCTTTAGAATATTTTGCCAGTGAGACCGGACCTGGAGCGGAGCGCTAGTGTGAATGGGGTAGAGTGAGAGCGGACCGGGAGTGGAGCGAGACCGGAGCGGTACCGATGGTGGAATTCTCTGTCTATTTCTCTTTAGAATATTTGAGCGTACCGGGAGTGGAGCGGGAGCGGAGCGATAGTGTGAATCCACCCTTAAAGATAATAATAGTTTTAAAATATTATCATAATAAATAAATGGGCAGAACTTTGGAAGTGTGGCTTCACAGCAGGATTCGGAGTCCTCTTCATTAGGTGCCCCTATTTCAAATGAAAATGATCAATTGGGAGTTTATTTTTTTAATCCTTTTATTCCTAGTGAAGCTAGCGGAAGTCGAGAGCTGTTGTCTAATAAAGCCTCTTTTTAGCAGAAAATGATTTTGCTAATGTCACGGTCATAAGACTTCCACCCTACACAAATTAAAAAAAAATTAAAAAAATCAGTGTTTATATCTAATGTCACAAGGATAAAGTTAGTAAATTTAAAAATAGTCCACACTATTTATCTTTATAGAACCATTTCAGAAGCCTTTTGCATACTACAGATAAATTGAAAACCATTAAGTAATACGAAGGTATTTTATTATAATTGAGTTAGAGAAAGTAAAGGGAAAAACGGATTGGATGGAATAATAAATATGATGAATTTGTAAGGACGTCTATTTGTTTTAGTTTTTTTTTCTGTTTGCATTTCCTAATCTGTAACTTATATTTCCTGTTTTCAACTTAATCCCAGTATTTTTCTGACGGGAATCAAGTTATTGAAAGAAGAAATAAGAAAATAGAATCAGAATAACAAAGTTTAAATGCAAACCATATATTTAGTAGTAGTAGTTATTATATCAGCTATTTTGACCAAAAGAGGACTCAATCCTGCTTCTAAATAAAATTATCCATGTCAATCATCCAGAAAGGTGCATTCGTTTTGAAGGGAGACCAGAGGGAGACTTTCGATTTTATTTACTTTAAAAAAAAAGTAGGACACAATAACGAACTTAACTGCCAAGAAAGTGCTTGTCAAGCTGGAAATTCTTTGAGCATAACGGTGATTTGTGAGCCCATGTACCACTTTCCTTGTATGGAACAAGTGAAACTAGAACTGCAGCAAATCCCACTAGCTTTCACTAGGCATTGACCCCCGCCCAGTAAGTGAACAAGTGCAATACTATAAATCGATCTTGATATCTCTATCATCCGCTTGTTATACTTAGTTTCTTTTCTTCTTCATGTTCATAACTTTGTTACATTGAAGGCAGATCATGGCAAAAAAAAAAAAATGTGTGAACAATTTTCAAAAAATGACTAGTATATTATTTATATTGGCATATATCCCTCACGGTTTTCACTAACATTGCACTTAGTAAATACTGATCTAAACACTCTTCGAAAATTGTAGTACCCTTTTTTAACGAACCGAATTCCTTATCAGTGGTATTTGTAAGGGGGGAGGTTGGCCCTCGAAATCGGTAATATAAAGAAAAATATAAGGCCAGTAATCTGAATGATGTTAATGAATCATTCAAAATCATTCAGTTGTCTTTGTAGCAATACCAGAACCTCACAATCATCCTCAGTTCTCATAAGTATGATAAGTTGGGAAAAAATTGTTATATACTTTCATCACTGTTTTAGGTATGAACTCAGACGTATTTTGGACTTAAGATTGAAGATTGTGGAACTCACATGTTAAAATGAAACAGAAGACCATTATTTAATGATTTAGCACTTGCTCTACTATATCCATTTTCAACCAAATCTTCTGAACATAATTCGAAAATGAAATGAATAAATATACACTTAGGTCGTACTTCAACGTTAGGACAAACACTATAGCAAAAGAGATTATCAAAAAAGTCTTCAAACATTCCATTCGAAATGTTAACGCTTATAAAACAAAAGTAAATTGATACGGTACTAACAAAGCCCATGTTACTACTACCCTTCCTTTATCTAATGTTAAATTATATATAAATACCTTCTGGAATGATAAGAACGTTTTAATCGGACACATACATTCGGCAAACAAGAATGAGTCCAGAAAGATTCTTCCATTGTTTTCGAGAATCCCCTGCTTATTTACTGATTATCAACATTTTCATAGTCGACTAGTTCAATAACAGAGTTTTAAAAATAAATATTTAGACGTGGAAAATGACCGAATGTTTAATAGTAAATATTAAAATTCTTCTGATATAATTATCAGTCAGGAATTTCGGTCAGGATGTTTATACTTTGTTCTTACAGCATATGTAAGTATATAAGACTCTAACCCTTACATATGTGTTAAATCTGTCCAGTCTCTGTTAAACTCTTTGAGTCTAAACGTAGACTGTTACAATCATGAAAACGTTTTTTGACTGAATCATCCATGACTATTAATCATCTCATAGTTATAAGTATGGATTAAAATCGTTAATATATTTATTTATACCCTGCCTTTCGGCAATGCAGGTGTTGGCATCGTAAGATCAAATATTGCTATTGATAATCTTTGAAATTATCTTCCTGATGTTTGTTCCTTTCTTTGAAAATTTAGGTCCTCCTTTCAGAGTCTTAACCTCCTTCCACTTCACCTCTTCCCTCTGACGGTCGTTCAGGCAAAATAGTTAACAGGCTATTTATATAAATTTAAATAGTCCTTACATACAGCTAGCTTCACCCCAACTCCCCCCACTCCCTGCTAAAATAGCTCCTATGTCATTAGCCATTCTTCAGATTGCAGAGGGCTCTTAACCCCCGGTTATCGGCGAGAAGAAGCTGTTGCCACTGGATGATCCGGAGCGCTCAGTGTGCCAAGGGCTAACAGATTATCAGTTCCCCGAACAGCTACAACCAGTTCGTGCCCAATTGTTACTAATTTAGTTTAGCTATTCCCGAGGCAGTAACTATAGCTTACGGATTGAGGTATTAGCCCAGGTCTAACCGTTATCTCGGCACTTGGGTTCGCCTCTTGAGTGTGATGTGTTTGCAACCTTTTTCTACTCTAGGGTTATGTTTATAAAGACTAGCTTAAGGTTGGTATTTAGCACTGAAGGAAAAGGCCATAATTGTTAAAAATTATGGCCAATATTTGGATTTGAGAATTATTAAATCTGTACACCTGTGAGTGGCTAGCAGAGCGACCTACAATACTAAAGGTCGCGGGTTCGCGTTCCGCAGTTGCCCTAGGATTTTTTAAAAGGGGTAAAAAAACGTTGACTATGCCGTCCCTCGGATAGAACGTAAAATTGATGTCCCAAACCTTTGCGAAATCAGGTACTCGTTAAATTCCCTACCCTAATTACACCTTGATAGGCAAAATTTAAGACTCCCATCCAGCACTATCCGATTAGGCTTAGAAGCATAAAGGGACGGTAAACAAACAAATAAAAAATTCTTGTATTTGAATCGGACTTTTCTATTACTAAAACTTATTAGTATAGTCCAAATGATCTCGAGTTACTCCGATATCTTCTCAATTTCACATGCTCATTACATTTTTTTAAAAAAAAGCTTAGGTCAGTTCTCACGCTTAGATGAGTATTTATCCTATTTTTCTCGTGGAAACTTTGGTAACACAATTAGGTAACAGCCTTGCATTACTTTCGTTTTAGAGATTTAGCATTATTCACGATGGTCAAGACTTTTCAATTCAATGCTTCTCTCACATTAAAAATATTTTGAATATTTTTTTTTTTTTAACTTCATTTTTCATTCGCACCTGTCTTAAAGAAAAAGACAATCAGCGAATCTGATGACTAAAAACGTAGAATAACATGGATTGACAGGCTTGGGGAAGGGTGTTACCCAGCGGCATCTCTTCCTGTCATGATTTGCAGGGAAGGGGACCAGCTCCCTTTTAGTCTTCTATAGGTTTATCGGGCATGTTGGCATGCCAGGGCATAATGATTGAATAACCTGTGACAGTTGTTGCAGGATACTGAAACAGGGGCTGAATAATACTATTCAACCCACTAACCAATTTGGAGAAATCAGTTACAGTGGGTGGTACTGGCTGCATACAGCCCTTACTGGTTTTTGAAGAATCTCTTCTAGGTGCTGGTATTCTTTTAGGGACTGGTTTTAGAGGCTGAAGGTGATGTTTCTATTCTTCTTTCGAGGGAGCAGAATTAGGTTTCTTGTTTTGTAAAAGATGTATTTAAATTCAAATTACATTCGATTTGGGTCTCACTATTATAACTCTTATAATCTGTTGTTTGAAGCAACACAACCCTTATATTGAATTATCCTTCGTTATTCCATCTGACGTTTCGGGCTATCTGCCAATCTTCAAAGATCACCAATATTCACTATTTTACACTTGTGTAATTTTCAAAAATTAAAAGAAAAAACTTGTATCTCCTAACATCATCATTCCTTAATTTATCCATATTTTCCTTTCCTTTATTATTTCTAAATCATCAAATTATGGATCATGAATAAATTAAAGAATGATGTTGGGTGATATATGTTTTTTGTTTGTTTTGTTTTTGACAATTACATACCAAGTGTAAATAAGTGGATATTGATGATCTTTGAAGATGGGTAGATAGCCAGAAACGTCAGATTGAATGAAGATGGTTAATTCAATATAAGGGCTGTGTTACTTCAAATAAAATGTCATAGGAGAAGATTTAAATAGTAATTTACTTATAGGTCATTCATATGATGTGCTGCGACGTTTGTTTCAAAGTAGTTCTAATATTTCCTGACCTAGCTTGGTAAGTGCCCTAAATACTTAGAAAATACCAGAGGCAAAAAAAAAAAAATGATCAATTGCTAAATTTCACCTGCATCGGATTGTCAAGGAAGTGGAACTAGTCCCGGTTATGAAATGTTAAAAATTATAAAGATATAGCGGCCATTAGCGAGTTAAGCGGTGACAGCGAGATCGCCTTTAGATAGCAATAGAGCTACACTTAACACTTCCTCCGATCGTTCCCAACGATAAAGGTGCCAACGTAATCAATGCTAATGAAATAGTAAATGTGCTAAATGGACCGACATATTATTGTTTACCTTTTATGAGTTCATGGAGTACTTAAAATTATCTCTGTCGAATTATATATAAGTAGCAATAGTTTTTTAATTATTAATGTATTTTAACTGCTTTTAAAAATAGTAATTAAAGTACTTTTATGACTAGCAATAATTGGCAGTAAAAATAAAAATTAGTGCTAACTACACATTTAATTTTTATTGTATAACGTTAAGTTATTACTACTTATTTTATGTGATTTATTCGTGGTATTTATATGCGAATGGTTTTAAATAATCTTAAAGTCTCAGACGAACTAATTGAGTAGCCGATCCAGTAATTTTATGAGGGAGGGCACACATTTTTTTTTTTTTTTTTTTTTGTGACATTTCATGAGTAACGAAGGATCTTACTTAAAATAATTACTTGTACTTAGTGAAGTTGTAAATTTCTTTAAATTGTTTACGATAGGTTGAATGATTGTCAGGATTTTCAGTTAAAACTTTTTACTTTAAAAAGCCAATGTTTCGATCCCCCTTGTGGATCTTCATCAGGGCTAAAAGAAGATAAATATATGCGTTTCTATGCTAGAAGATGACAATTAAATGAATACTTTACAAAACTGATAATTACATAACAGATGGTAAGCTTTATACATGAATACTTAAATAAGTAGCTAGTTAGCAAGATAAAATAAAATCTGATGTTTACCTTCTGAGTCCAGAGTAATACAAAGACTGAGGGTAAAATAAGGTGAGAAGTAGTGGTAGGGGTTCAGTTTGCCGACTTCAAAGGTTATTTAGGGAAACCCAACGCTTTGGAACGTTGGCTGTTCAAAATAATAATAATAAAAAAAAAAAGAATTAACTGAAAACCCTTAAAATGAATCAACCTGTGTTTTGTTTACATTTTCTGAGTTCATGGAGCACTTAAATGTATCTCTGTCAAATTATATATAAGTAACAATAGCTTTTTAATTATTAATTAACTGCTTATAAAAACAGTGACTAAAGCACTTTTCTGGCTAGTACCAATTGGCAATAATAATAAAAATTAGAGCTAACTGCACATTTAATTTCTTCTCTATAACATTAAGTTATTACTACTTCGATATTTATATGAGAGTGGTATCAAATAATCGTTACCTAAGTCTCTAGTGAACTAATTGAATAGCCGATCCATATGGTATTTTATGAGAGGAGTCCATTTTTTTTAATTGAAATTTCATAAGATATGAAGGACCTAATTTAAAATTTTTATTAGTTTATAATGACGTTGTGAATTACTATAAAATGATTAAATACAATCTATTTTCAATTTGAGTACTTAAAAAAAATATTAAAATTAGTGAATTTGATATATAGATAACAATACTTTATTAGTATCCTTAACTCTAAAGGGGGGGGCGCCCCCCGCCACTGAAATGGATCCACCACTGAAATGATTCCATCGAATGAGGAAAACTTTCATACATCTCCATTTATGCTTTCGCCAATTAATATAATAGTAATGTCGATTATGGCCTTAGTTAGGTCGCTTCGCTCGTAATTTGTCGAGAAAGTTTACGTGATTGGCACGAATGTGATTCGTAATGGGGTACGTAAGTGTTATAGTTCGTACGTCACGTAGTGTTATGATTTTAGCAGTGAGATGTCATTATAGAGGAAAGTTTGTCTCCGAAACCTATCATTCTCCTCGTTTTTAGTAAAATGCCTCCCTTTCTGCAATAAAAAATAATTTGAATATCCTTTAAATTAAATTTATTTAATTATTTATGTGAGACAGTATATTATATGGCCGGAATCTATGTACTTACATTCGCTATCTTCAATACCCGCCGATAACACCTGGCTTCATGTTTATATTTTTCGAGATTAACATAAATTCTACTAATACCTTTAAATAACATAACAGTTATACTCATTATAAAAATATATATATAACTTTTCCTCCATTCATCAGGTGAATAGGATGATGTTATAATATGGCTGGATGGTGTTATAATATTTTCTACAATGCACCCTTTCTCACACAATTTTCTGGGTAGAATATTAGAAATTTCTGAAAGCTTTTCACAGGAACTTTCGAAAGGGTAAACCCCAAATCGTTATCATACATCATATGGCATATTCCTAACAAATTAAACATACAATAATTCAAAATTAATGGAAGTTACACAACAATCAACGCAAAAGAAACAAATTACAACATTAGAAATTTATCCACAGAAACATTTACTACTATAAATTTATTAAACATTTTAAAATAAAACATATATTACTAGCATTTCGGCTAAATTCAATCTAGCAACGTTCTTTTCAATGCTATGATACAATGAATAGAGGATATTTAATTAATAAAAATTTTTAGTTTAATTAATTACTGTGTAATGTCGAAGAAAAAGTCCCAATGTGTCTAATATATTTAAATTTTGATGATTATTTTTACAGGCGATGGTGTACTAATAAATTTTAAAGCCTTAAAATATAAATTTTAATACTTGATAAAATTCCATTATTCCTGTAATTTATGGTCCTTTCTGTGTTGTAGTCACTGGGAGGAATACGGTCTTGAAAACAGTTAGTTTTGTGTTCCGGGCAATTTCTTTTTTACCGACTATGGTACTGTTGATTTGGAGGTACACACTGTTCGCTTTCCTCACTCGATTCCCGATTTCTGGGTCCAGCCTTCCATTCCTGCTTATCAGAGTGCCAAGATATTGGTAAGTATCCACGCATTCTAGAGGTTCCCCATTGCAAATAATGTTTACTTCCTCTTTCGTCCGTCCTACCTGCATCACCTTACTCTTGGTAGGATTTATTTCCATGCCCTTTCTGTGCAGTTCCTCTCTCCACTCCACTACGGCCTTCTGGAGATTCTCCTGTGAGTCAGCTATTAGTACGATATCGTCGGCAAATATGAAGAATTGGGCCAATACTGGGTATAGGTTTCGATAACCTACTACTGCTCTAGGTGATCTTCTTTTGCATATTTTGGTGATCTCGTCCATAAATGCGACAAAGAGAAGGGGACAGGCTGTCACCCTGCTTTACACCCTTCATAAACTTAAACGGCTTTGATTCCCTTCCATTCAGGCGAACAATTCCTTTTGGATCTTGGTAAACAGCTTGTATCGCCAGAATAAGTTTATTAGGGACTTTTTTGTTGCGAAGGGATGTCCATATCTCCTCTCTTGGGACGGTATCGAAAGCTGCTCTAAGATCCAGAAAGGCCAAGTAGACACTCTTCCCTCTATCCCAGGCCTTCTCCAAAATCATTCGGAGGGAGAATATATGATCTGCGGTTTGTCGCTGGGGTCTAAATGCTGCTTGTTCTTCTCCGATTTCTTGTTCGATCCATCTCCTTAGTCTCTGCTCCAGGATTCTAGAGTAAACTTTATAAGCTACAGGAGATAGGCAGATGGGCCTGTAATTATTACAATCACTTTGGCACGCCTTTTTATGAATTGGCACGATTATATTAAACTCCCATTCCTTGGGAATTCTGTTTTCATCCCATATTTTCTGGAAGAGCGTCTGAAGTTTCTTGATGATTTCCTTTCCCCCATACTTGATCAGCTCTGGGGATATTTCATCTCTTCCTGCTGCTTTTCCTGACTTCAATCTTTCGACTGCTTGCGAAACTTCATCTTCATCTATACAGTCTTCTTCCTCCAATTCATTTTCAGATACGGGATCGCTTTGATGCTTTTTCTTATTCTCTTGTATGAGGCTATTTTGGCTTGAGAACTTTTGTTCATAGTGAAGCCTCACTCTTCCAGTATGCTATCGTCTTCTGTCATAAGTTCGCCAGACATATTCTTAATGTTCCTTACCTGTTTGCCTTTCTTTCCCCGTAATGATTTTACTATGTTCCAGAATTTTCTTGGGTTTTCTTTATAATTCTCCTCTATATCTTTTCCAAAGTTTTCCCAGGATTTTGCCTTAGCCAGTTTAACTGTTGTCTTTGCAGTTTAACTGTATTTCTTACCTCATTACTGTTTTATCCTTCAAATATTAATGCTCTCTGAAGTATGCACCTATCCTGTACTAAATATCACAAACGTTTCCTTCCATAGTAAGTGGTGAGTGTTTTTTTTGTTTGTTTTTTTTTTTTCTTAAAATTTACTTATTACATATCACAGGACATTGTTCAGTTTCGATTCGTCCTCCATATTGAATATGTACACCTCGATAACAATTACATGAATTTAACTGCATTTCACTACTGATGTTAACTATATTAAAAATTAATGGAAGTATCCACAATTAAACAATGAAACAATAGCCACTGCGTATGAAGGAAAATACCAACTGATTGAAAGCTGTTTATATTGCTAATACTGTTCTAAGAGCGCTAATAAACAAAATATTTCTTAAAATATACAAACAATTTGTTTTGTCTATTAATTCTCAATTAATTATCTTTTTATCATAATTAGTATATTATCTATATAATATAAAAATCAAATGATGGCGCAGGGAAATAACTCTTGCATAGCTATTGTCGAAAAGCCTATAGAATCTCCATTACCTGAAAATCTTTCAATAAAAGACGTCTATCGCTTACTGCAGACAATTCAACTCGATGTTCAAAAAGGAAATCAAGATGCTATTATTTACAAAGAGGAGCTGGAAAGAACGAGGGAAAGAGTCCAGTCACTCGAAGATGGTCAAAAAATCATTATTTCTCAACTCCAACACTATGAAGCTAAATTTGAAGAGTTGGATTACTTTAAGAGAAAGAAAAACTTGATAATTTATAATCTACAAGAAGATGAACATGAAAATTTGCTTAGTTTAATTGAAACTTTTTTGAAAATTGTTTCAGATAATTTATCTATAATTATTGGAAAGACTGAAATTGATTTTATAAAACGGCTGGGCAGGAGAAAGAGTGATGTAATTAGACCACTTCTAGTTCGGCTTAATACTACTTGGAGAAAATATGAACTTCTGAAACAAAACAGGAAACTTAAAGAAAACAATTTAAATTTGAGGTTTTCTGAAGACTATTCACTTAAGGTGAGAAGAATTAGAAAAGAATTAATTCCATATCTCATCCACGCACGGGAAAACAATTATGCAGCTCATTTGCGAAGAGATAAGATATTAATCAATGGTGAAATATTTACACTTGAACAGTTAAAAACTAGTAAGAGGTTCTCATCACCTGGAAATCCTACATCCACCAAGATAAAGATTAAAAATGATAAAAGAACGTTTGATAAAATAGATGACAGTAATATACAGAAAAGAAGTGCATCAAAACTTGAGCAGTACTCTTTTCGGCCAAGGACCTCCTCACTGGACAGCTTCGTCAACCCACCACCGAAGAGGGCTCAGGCTGCACCGCCACCATAGCGACAACGACTTCGCCTTCTGTCTCCTCATCAACAACGGCTAGGAAATGGTCTGAATATTATCTCATGGAATATATCTGGTTTTGATAGGCTGTCTCAAGCGGAGTTTGATCCACATACATTGGCCTTGTTCAATAAAATCCATTTGTTTTGTTTTCAAGAAACCTGGACTATGAACTTCAATAATAAATTTCCAACTTTTTTAAAAGACTATAGCTATATTTATGCAGAGGCCATAAAAGAAAAATCACGTGGAAGAGCTAGTTCAGGTATTGCAGTATTTTACAAAAAAAACTTATCAAATGTTTATCTAATTGAAAAAACATATTTATGGGTATTCATTAGAATAAAATACAATGACATGCAATATATTCTAGGTGTAGTTTATTGGAATCAGGCTGTTGATGTTGAGAACTGCACTCAGTTATTTCAAAATAAGTTAAGTTATTTTCAAGAACATTTTGTAAACTGCCCAATAATCGTGTTAGGGGACTTTAATGGTAGAATCGGCTCCTTAGATCATTCGGATGAAGATGTATTTTCTGGGTTACCCTTTCATTATCCAAGAACCTCCTTTGATAAAGGTGTCAATAAAATGGGGAAATATCTGTTGGAATTAATGGGGAATATTAATTTTGAAGTGTGTAACGGGCGGACTAAATCCGATAACCCTGCTCACTTTACTTATATATCATCAGTTGGAATGAGTGTCATTGATTTAGTTTGGGCCAACCATCTTGCTCTTGAACATATAAGGGATTTAAAAATTATAAGCCCCTCTGACATCTTTGATCACAAAGCAATATTCCTAACGACGGGAACAAGTGACGATGATTGCTCCTCTGAAAATTGCATTAATGATAATGTTCCTCATAGAATTAAGTGGGATAGTGATAAATCGCAGCGGTTTATTTCATTGATCTCAAACTCTGATTCAATCTATCTTAATAGTGAAGATCCGAATGTTTTATATGAAAACTTTCTCGAAGCAACCTTTCTCACAGCTTCCCTCTGTAATCTGATCGTTCGAACAAGTAACACTAGTTCCAATAGATTAAAAAATAACCCTTGGTTTAATGATGATTGTAAATTAAAAAAGAATAACCTTAAGGAGCTGTACATACGATTAAGACGATCTAAATACAACAATGTTATTTATGAAGAGTATTGCCTCGCGAGAAGAAATTATTATGCTTTTATTAGGAATATGAAAAAAGAATATTTTAATACTTTAATATCTAAACTAAACGATGTTAGAAACACAAAAGATTTTTGGTTTGCCGTTAAAAAAATAAATCCATCCATAGGAATTTTAAATCCCATAAAGAAATCTGCTTGGCATACTTATTTGTCTGAACTATATTACTCAGATATTTCCATGGATCACTTGTACTTTTCAAATTTAGGCCATCCAATGCTTGATACAGACATAACCCTTGATGAATTACATATGTGTATTTTTAAATGCAAAAATAATAAATCCCCTGGCATAGATGGAATCCCATATGAGGTTTTAAAAAACTTATCCCCAGAGTGGTATCATTACATCCTTAATATGTTTAATATCATCCTGAGAACTGAACAGATTCCCATTAAATGGTCGGAAATAACCTTAAGTCTTCTTTTCAAAAAGGGAGATAGAAATGACCCAAACAACTATCGTGGAATTGCTCTTTTCAATACTTTATGTAAATTATTTACCTCAATACTAAGGGAAAGGTTAAGTGACTGGTGTGAATTGAACAATGTCATCCCAAAAGAGCAGTCAGGGTTTAGAAAAGGAAGATCCTGTATGTACAATTTATTCACTCTTTATTGTCTTGCTATCCTTTACATACATGTTAGGAGAAAGTATTTGTTTGTCATATTCGTTGACCTCCACAAAGCATTCGATTCCATAGATCATGATTTGTTATGGGATAAATTACATTCTTTCGGAATGAGTAGTAAAATGTTAAGGATTCTTAGAATGCTATATCGAAATGCCATGTTTAAGGTAAAAGTAAATAATGATTTGTTAAATGACAGTATTCCCATTAAAAAGGGTGTTCTACAAGGGGAATCCTTGTCGCCTCTGTTATTTTCATTGTTTATCTCTGACTTGGTGGAATACTTGAACAATGAGGGTCATACTGGTGTTCGAGTAGACAGTTCTATGAATATTCTTAGTCTTCTGATGGCTGACGATGTAGTCTTGTTCGCTGACTCAAGAACCGATGCACAATCTAAATTAAACTCGTTGGCACAGTACTTTTCAAATAATAAGTTAATGATTAATATTGAAAAAACTAAGGTTATGATACTTAGATCATCCTATAACTGTAAAAAAATTAAACCTATTCAATTGAATGGTAGAGAAGTCCAATACGTTAATAGTTATACTTATCTTGGGGTTCCCTTTACTTGTACCGGAAATTTTCGTCTTGCGTCTATCAATTTCGTAAATAAAGGGATAAAGGCGTTAGCGAAGGTAAAAGAAATATTAGTTAAAGGAAAGGTCGCAGCTTGGGAACCTAAGGTAAGACTCTTTGAATCAATATCAGCAGCATCTACCTTGTACTCCTCAGAATTATGGTCATTAGGTTACTTACACGAGGTTGAACGAGTGCAAATAGGTTTCTTTAAAAATATATTCCATCTCCCAAAAAATACCCCCAACCACTTTATCAGGCTGGAAACTGGGTGCAAGCCAATTAGATTAATGATACTCCAAAGAACTCTCAATTGGGTTCAAAAATTATTGACTATGAACCCAGACGACTTTCCCAAAAAATGTTTTGATAAACTAATTACTATTCATTTTAAGAAGAGTAATTGGTTTACACAAATAGATGGAATATTAAGGTCGTTAGGATACGTAAATACAAATATTTTATCTGATGAAAACGCTTTAACATTGCATCGCAACGAGATCTTAGAAAGATATCAGAGTCAGATCAGATCCATAGACATAGAAAACACCCTAAACTCGAAATATAACAACAATTTTAGATTACTAAGTAGCATGGGTGAGGGGGAAAGCTATTTGATGAAGAATGTGCCAATAAGTAAACAGCGACTAATTATTCAATTGCGATTAAGCAGCAAAGATCTATTACGACTGTTTATCAATGGCACAACTTATGTTATTGACGCGCAGGCCACTTGCACGATCTGTAATCTAAAAAAATTGGAAACCCTTGAACACATTATATTAGAATGCCCGATGTATGAAACATTTAGAAAACAATATATAAACAAACATGTAACATCTATTCACAATAGTACCGATAACCTGATATCCATTTTGAATCCTAAAGAGAATATAGATATAAACGATTTGTTCAACTACACTATGGCTGCATTAAACTTAAGATCATTCATCACTAATGAATAATTGTTTTTTGTTCTCTTCTATATTTTAAAAAATATACAGTCTTTGTTTACTGAGAAATTAAATATTTGAATTTAGTTAGAGATGGGCATAGTTATCAAATATAATATTTAGCTATTAAATAATAAATTAAATATAAATTGCAATTACAATTAAATATAATATTTAGCTACTGGATACTAAATTAAATATAAATTGCAACTAATAGTTATCAAATATAATATTTAGCTATTAAATAATAAATTAAATATAAATTGCAATTACAATTAAATATAATATTTAGCTACTAGATACTAAATTAAATATAAATTGCAACTATAAAAGCATTCTACATAATGTACATATTTAAGTTATAATATTAGCATAAATTACAATATACATATATGAAATCAAATATGAATCATTCTGTCAATGAAATCATAGAGTTATTTTATTTTATTTATTTTTTTTTTTTGTGAATGTTATTTAGATTATTATTGTTTATTGTTTATTTATTTCATTTTTTTGTTTCTCAATTTTATTTTATAGTTAAGATTTTATAACAATGTAAGAAATTATTTTAGTTTATACCCACCATACCCCTGTAAAATGTTTATGTACATAAATACAGAAATTTTTCTATTCTATTCTATTCTATTCTGTTGTCTTTGCCTTATTTCTTTTATCCACGTAGGCTTCCCATGTCCTCTGGTTTTTGTCTCTTATGTATTGCTTCCAGGCCTCTTTCTTTGAAGCTATTGCAGCTTTGACTTCATCATTCCACCAAGCTGTTTTCTTTGTACGGAGCCGAACACTGGACTGCCCTTGATAAACACATTAAAAGGCTCACTACTGCGGAAATGAGGTTCCTTAGAAGAGTGGTGGGGAAAACAAGAAGGGATTGTGTCCGAAATGAAATTGTCCGAGAAGAGCTCAAGGTACCATCCATGAAGTTAAGGGTTGAGGAGCGGCAACTAAAGTGGTTTGGGCACATATGCAGAATGCCAGAAGAAAGGAGAGCCAAATGGTACATGGAGATGAGGCCAGAAGGAAGCAGACCAGTTGGCAGGCCACGAATCACATTCAGTGAATATATAGAAAAGATAGGCAAAGATCGGGGGATGTCAATGGCCCAGATGAAGCGAATGGCTATGGACAGAGACGGTTGGAAGAAGTGGGCTGAGGCAAAGCGAGCTCTACGCTGAAAGGCACATAAGAGCTAGTGAAAGAAGAAGCAGTTCTGTGTTGTAGTCAGTTTTGCTTAAACTGATAAACGGATAAAACAGATTTTTCTTTGTAATTTTTATTGGAAATATTTTTAAAAAAGTATAGTTCTATATAATTCTTTATAGTTCTCTCTACTTAATGCCTTTGAGGGCATTTATGTTGGTATACACCTGCACTCATTGTTTCATCAACTTTAGTACCATAATAGGCATTTCGTTTCATAATGATCAACCAATGTATATAATGCTTACAGCTGTTTACTGTTCTTCGGAGGTCCGATCTTAACTTATCTATGAATCTTAGCTATTCGGAGGTCCGATTTCATTCAACCTTACGTTCAACCTTATATTTCGGGAATCTGAAGCAGTATTACCTCCGATCTGGATCAAACGATATCGTACACATCCAATATTTCGAACCTGTCTCGAGATCCCACCATCCACAGTCCCATTCCTCTTTCCCACAATGTCCGTTCCCAGAGGCGATGTGCACAGATCTGACCGCACTACCAGAGAGAAAGCTCTCCTTGCGCAAGAAGAGAGGCCTAGATATCCAGCAGACAGACAGACCAGAGGTAGGTGGGCGGGGTACGGGGCAATGTGGTGAGTGCTGATTCATCCTCTCTGTGTTTGTCTTCTCTGGTGTCTGTCAATGGTTCCTTCCACATCTTGCTACTTGAGGGGAGGAGGCTTTTAGTTATATGTAATGAAAATAGAAGAGTTAATTAATCGAGTCATTTAATGGGCTCCCCCTATTTTTTTTCTAACGCTTTAGTAAGATTAAATTAATTTAATCTTGGGCGTTTTTAATTGAGAGTTATGGTACTCAAATATTTACTGAAGGCTGCTAATTATACTCTTTTGTTCTCTCTTATGTACAAGAGTTTGTTTTGACTAGTCATCCGTAAACATAAACTACACTGCTTCACCACTGCTTCTTCAAGTTATTTTTTATTATTTCCTTATCTTATTGATTCAATGGAAATTTACTAGGAATATTTCATGTAGGAAATCAGTTATGTAAATTCTAGATTTAAAAATTCCAATTATAAACATACGGATATATTAAACGAGCTAAAAAACTATCAGTTAACGAGCAACTTGTCTATATTATGACTTATTTGATGTTGTATAATGGTTATATTATATATATAATTTCTGAAAATTAGTTTGAAAGTATTGCAATAATATTACTGTAATACGAGGACAATATGACTTCATAATTTCATCCTCTTTCTTGCTTTAAACTATAATTAACAGAAGAGAAAATTAAGTGATATGATAATTCTAGTTTATTGTAATTATTAATAAACAGATTAATAAAATGTAATAATACAATTAAAAATTTATGCTGTTGATGTCTATTACAGTTTTACTCCAATAAATTTAAATAAACTATCGTCACCTGTGGTGTTGTGTTAGGCATAACCAATTACTAAACCCAAGGTCGCGGGTTTGCAGCCCGGCAGGTGGCTCTATGATTTTTTACTTCTTCTATTAAAAATTCTATCAGATTACCGTGGAACCGTTTGTAGAACGTCCTTATATGCTCTTTGACAGTCGTGATGTGTATGTCAGTTGACTAAAAAGTTTGAAGTTTACTTATGTGTGTATGTTTTTCAGTGCCATATCATCGTAGTCCCTAGGTACAGAGTGGCTTTTTATGTTTAGATATTTAATTTAAATAATTTATTTTTGAAAAGAAAAGATTTGGCACCTTTTGGAATCCGTGGTGCAATGGTTAGCATACCGCGCATGTCACGCTGAAAACACGGGTTCGATTCCCGGCGGAGCCAAATCTTTTCTCTTCAAAAATAAATTATTTAAAATAATTTAAAAAATAGGTGGTTACCCACAATAATAGTTAAATTAATATTTTAGATATTTAATTTTTCTTTTGTTTTCCATTTGGAATGTCGTCTAAACAGTGAATACAATAATTTTAGTCTCTGATTTAATGAAGTCCGCTTTTTCTTGAAGCGTGGACACCATGTCATTCTCCTATCAAACGTCAGTCCTAGATATTGTAATATGTCGGTTTGAGTTGTCGGTATGTTGTCTTTGTAGACAGGTGGGCATGTTTTCAGTCTTAAAAGTAAACTTGATGTGTCCCTATTGTTACTATTTCTTATAATTAGGAGATAATGTCTAAATTTGTTTGATAGGGATAAAGTAAAAAAAAAAAAATGTTATCGCTTCGGTATTAAGAGGTTAATTTGGGTGGGTATAAAAAAGAGGAGACGAGAAAGAACTTATGCCCGGTATCTTTAAGACCGGTTTCTGTCGGCTGTTGCATTCTTAAAAGGATCGCCTGGATTAACAACTTGAAGGATCTGTTAATCCTACATCTCTTACTTTTTGTCCTCCTCATTCTCTTTTTCTACTCTTTACTCTGTCTGTCCTCTTTAACTACTTCCCTGTTTTGTCTTATCCAGAGTGCTTGATGGGTCTAACAGTCCGCAATTTGGTGGTTTTTTACCGGGTGGGCAACTGTCGTACGTTTTTTTCACCACGAACATCTGCTGCAAATGCTTTCTGGTATGATGGTCAATGTAAGTTTGTTATGTATATTAAATATTAACATATGTATATAATTGTTGTTCTATGAAAAACTCCGATTTTGCGCATTTAACTCCTCCATCCTCTCTACTGACGCTAGAAAGAAACCGTATAAGCAATAAAGTGAGGTAGGCGGAGGGTACAAAAAGGATCTTTTATATCATTATAGTAATGATGAAGCTTTTATCCTGTTCTAGCAACTATACTTCAGAGTTAATGAGTTTGATACAACTGACCAAGGACATTTTATTATTTCTTTTTCTCCAACATCATTTTTTTACCTATATCCTATAATAAGCCTCAGCCAGTTATTAGTTAATTCAATAACTTAGTATTAAACTATTAATAAATTTAATTAACCCAAGGTATATTTTTTAGGGTCTTCACCTAATTCCTAATTTGGTTAATTTTTACCTCAATATAGTCATTACTAACTATATAACTTGCCTTACTAAATCTTTATCTTGAATTAAATTCTTTCATGATCCTATATTGCTAATACAAATGGAAATATAAAGTTACTGGTTATTTTTATAAAGGATTATAGAGGAGTGAGAAATAAGAATTTTTGACCTATTTCATCCCTAGGATAGCAAAAACATGAACACCCCCCCCCCCCTATTTCTATAGGAATATTTATTTATATTCAATTTTTCATATCTGGTTAAGAGTATAGTTTCCAACAATATTTCGATGAGTATCTATCGACTTCCCTCGTGGTTGATATCCCGACAGATTTTACTTAACATCGTAAATATTTATTGTTACAGACTGAGAATATTCATGTTATTATTTTTTTAAAGAATTGTTAGTATATTTGAAGGGGTCGGGGCACAATAGTGCCAAGCAACATTTTTAACAATAATAAACTCTAGCTGCAGTCTGCTGTATATTACGTAGGACTATATGTCTATGATGGAAATGCCACCTAAATATGTCTATATAGGCTCTATATAGTCATATTTAGGTGGCATTTCCATCATAGAAATATAGTCCTACGTAATATACAGCAGACTGCAGCAACAGTTTATTTTTGTTAAAAATGTTGCTTGGCACTATTTTGCCCCGACCCCTTCATTTAATATACTAATAATTCTTTAAAAAAATAAATAAATAGTCACATTTTTAATATACTATATTAAAAATATGACTATTTATTTAAAACGATACATTTTCTCTTTAAACGTTTTCGAGACTGAAAAATTAGTATAAGCTCACGAAAACTCCCAAATCATTCCTTTTCTCATTAATACGTTGGAGATATAGGCGATATTGTTTTAAGGGATCAAGTGGTAGGAGGAGATTTGCATGTTATGTTTAGAGCTGGATTCCTGGTTTAATTTTTATTCTGACTTTTGGTAAACATTTATTTTTTTCATTTATTTATTTACTTAATTGAACCCCATGCATGCCATGAATCAATAAAAAAATATTACGAGTTTAACCCATTTCTACATAAAATAATAAATAGATTTATACGAATAAATGCAATTTGAACTATAGGCGTTGATAACAATTGAATGGATCCGCCGAAACACGTTCTAAGCGACAAATATGCAATGTTGAATAATGAGTGAAAAAAAATCATAGTCTAAAGTTATTGTTAGTTCTGTAGGTGAATTTACTTTCTCTTGTGATTTTTTATGTATACATGTAAAATGACATAATGGATTACTAGATCATACTATGACGTACTATTATACATTTTAATACATTCACCCCAAAGTGCCACTTCGGCAATTTTGTCGCTTAGAACGTTTTTTGGCGGATCCGTTCAATTGCAGTTTTAGGCCCATGAAAATGAAAATTAAAAAACCAGCTCCTTTTCAACTTATTCGTATGTTTTCTGTCATATACTTGTATAGTATGACTAACATGTAATATAAGATTTTTGACTTATTCAACGAAAGAAACTTTGATATTTTAGTAGTGAATGTTATGTTCATTGAAGTGGCAAATGACTGGGACGGATTTTTGTGTCATTTTAACATGGCTCATCGTTATTGGCTCCTTGAAGAAAGTAATTAAGGACCGGCCACGTGTGAACAGGGGCCAACATTCACCGAGGCCTAACGAACCAAATCCAAAGGGTGGGGGCAGCCTCGATTTTTAATTGGTAAAATTAATTGGAAATACCCTCTCTCTATTCGAAATATCGTAGCTTCCTGGAGGTCTGGAGAACTGGAGGACTGCAGTGGATACTGGAGTTGTCCTTCACGGTATCCTTTGTCGTGGATAGGGTTAGCACCGATCGCGGTTCGCTATTGTTGTCATGGGTTGGCTAAGAGCATTGTGATCTGGCTGCCTCCTGTGGCGAAACCTAGCTCATTGTTAGGCTACAACTAGCTACAGCGCTGTTTGTTGGTAGTGTCGAAACTTAAATGTAAATTCTTATCTGAAACCTCCAAAATCCTCCATTTTAGAAAGTTAGTATCAATAACGTATGTTTTAGAGGCCGTTTGCCTTATATGTCCCTCAAATACAAGTAATAAGCCTGGTCTCCTACTATTTGCGTTTCTGTATGGCATTACAATTTGATGCACAGTCAACAAATTAGCTAGACTACTATGTATTGTAACATTTACGTGGATTCCAATAATTTTTATTAAGCGAAAATAATTATTCACCATGTCAGACAAACATAAAAACACAAATTATTAATAAGGTTACAAAAAGTATCAACGTACTGACACAGTAACAGACAAGTAACCATATGATTCCAACTTCAGAGCAAGACTAACTCTCCAGTCCTTCGCTCCTTATATTTAGTCTGAATCAGAACATTATCAACAAGTCAAGAAATCTTTTCAATCATATATTTTTATTTTATTTTTTTTGTTTCACTCTACAATATTTTGGTTTAAAATTTATTATTTCTAATTTTAACTTAAACTGTTCTTTGTATTTTTTAAATATTTTTTGTTAGAAGAGGATAAGTTCACCTTGGCCAGGATCTGAACCCGGATTTCCATACAAAAATATTTCTCTTCTTATAAAAAATATTTAAAAATAATAAAATTAATGGTCAAGTCATCAAAACAAGAAAAATAATTGAATTAAAATGAACTGTCTTAAAGTATAGAAACCATGCTTTAATCTATTTGTTTATTAGACCAGAATTATGCATTAAAAATTTTCGTATAGATATGTTTTTGTTCAGCAAAAATAGTCACTGTCGCGTCAAGGTATCAATGATAAAAATTTTTAGGGGAGCCAAAAAAAAACAAGAAAAAAAACTAACGTGGTGAAAAAAACCCAACTAAGCCAATTACTAAAAGGGATAATTTTATATCTATATTTTATCTTATTTCAAAATGTATTGACAGAGTTGTGTGCCGTAGCCTATATACTGTTTATATATACATGCCTATATACATAGACTGTTTACGTACATGTTCGTGACTTATTAATAATAGTAAATTATCGTATCAAAACTTCATGACACTAGTTGATAAATTTAAACATTTTTTTTTCGATCTAATATATTTTACAGTTTAACTCATTATCATGACATAAATAGAAAAAAAAAATTATATTCTTGGGATTTCCGGGCTCTGGTCAATTGGTTTTTCAGTTCCTACTTTGGAATTAAGTGTGAGATGTTTTTTAGTTTGTACGCACATTATACTTATTAGCTTTTTATGTGTTGATGATGCCTTGTACCCACACATTTCGATTCATCATTACTGCTATTTTATTATGCTATTATTCTTAAATTATACATACCTTAAATAATCTCAAGAAAACAATAAACTCGTATAAGATAAAATATCACCCCAGTCTATTTAAGTAGTTGTGAAGGAGGAAGGATGTAAACGCTGATAAATCAGGTTTTAAGGATGCAGCGTCCTTTTACATTTCAAAAGGTTATATTATGTTCATCTTTAAAAACACACCTTGAGAAAAGAAATTTAAATGACAGTTTCGAATAATCTTGTTCCGAAGAACGACGATCAGGGATAGATAAAATCGGCGGTTGGACTTGATAACAATGTTCTTAAAGTTAATTATTATTCTGACAAGGTGATCTCCTTTTTAGATGATAGGCTTAAAATCTACTCAAGATGATAAGCCTGCAGTGTGAAAGTTCTCGAAAACACGAACGAATAATACAGATTTATAAAGGTATCATAATAAACACTAAGGTTATAATCACTTACTAACGTTTCACAGACATAACTTACAAAGTATTTGCAATGTAACTGTAATGCAGTTAAATAAAGTTTATTATGTGAATGAAAATCCATGAAAAAGTTTAGAAAAAAAAATCCAATTTCAGACAAAGCTGTTTAGGCAAGCTGTTTTAGACTCTAATTCCTGGTGTCGTATACAAAGAAAAACTGTTTTCGTTTAAATGACAATTCAATAATTCAATATCCGCTTTTGGAATATTCATTGTATAGGATTTTTCATTTTAAAAAATAAAATAAAAATTAAATTCATATTGCTTTTTCTGATATATGTTACGGTTCGATAGAGAGATACCAGCCTTCAAGTCCACGCTATTCTGATATCGAATAATCGAAAGTTAAAATAGCTATTTTGCGGTTGGGCCTTGGCAATTATGAAAGTGTAATTGACTTTTACTCGGTTTTATTACTTTCACGAACATTTAGTCGATTATTATTACCACTAAGAGTGAAAGTGTGAATCGATAGCCAATAATCGATTATAGTAAAAATAGATATCATATATTTTTATTAATCTGTTACGAATTCAATTCTAAACACTAAGTATTTATTGTTAGTAATTCTAATTGACAATTTTTTGTTTTTGTTTCAGGTAAGTACCAGAATAAAATCGAGTTGCCGTATACCATAGACTAGGCATGACTGTAATACTGTATGTATGATGTAATTTTTTTTTTTATATATTTTTTCTCTATTTTAATATGCATTCTTACTTTTTTATTTTATCGTTAAATTAAAAAAAGTAAGATTAGTCGATCCTTCCTTTCATATATAACAATTTATAAAAGGTTTTTGAGAAGCTGTTGCAAAATTTCGTGTATATATGTCTGCAAACGTCTATTGAATATATACATAACTAACCACTTTGTAAAAAATTAAAAATTAAATTTTCATAAAATATTAATGTAAATTACTAGATGCATTGAAATATTGAAACATCCATGGAAGGTATCCATGATATATTTTTATATTATAGGGTTACTCCTACAAACAATTTTTACTACAGGGAAATGGATTTTACAA
This sequence comes from Aelia acuminata, assembly GCA_911387785.2. NCBI lineage: Eukaryota > Metazoa > Arthropoda > Insecta > Hemiptera > Pentatomidae > Aelia > Aelia acuminata. The sequence continues at coordinate 104,603,862 of OU426983.1, read as the reverse complement.
ACCTTTTAAACTGAAACGAAAACTACTAGGTATGTTATTAGCCGAAACCATCGATTAAGTAGTGTGGAATTTCTCGATAATCTAAAATTCTTTTGATTTTATCTCAATAAAATTAGACCTTTGAAAAAAAAAAATATATTGTAAGTCCAATTGGGTTTAAAAAAAATTATTAGCGTAAAACTACAAAAATAAATCAACTATTAAATATTTATTCAATATCATATTTTTTTATGAAAATTTTATTTCCATAATGGCCGACAACAATCCATTAGCAATTGATTCCCATTGAAGAGAATTGAATGATCATTCATAGAACGATATCTATATATCGATAGTAATGAATCATTGGTAAATCCATTATCAGAAGACTATTAAACGCATGGCCTCTCCTTTCACTGCTGATAAAGGCCCTTATAAGCTGAGATAAGCTTCCATCTTATTAAACCACGATCAATGGAACACTTAATTACCCTAATCAGATCATCAGAATTTAAATCGATTATTTTAGTTTAATACATATTAATATGTTATTGGCATGAAACATTAAAGTATCGTAAGTATCGTAATTTTCTTCTTTAAAACTTTAAATATGTTTTTAAAGTGAATAAAAGTAACAAAAAAAAAAAAAAAAAAAAATTAGGAGTTAAATCTTTATACATTAAAAGAATTTATATTTGTACAACCACAATTTGTACAAATAAAATACATGTGTAACTCATAAATTTTAAGAGGTTGTAAATTTTCGCTCAAATGTGTATACATCAAAATTTTAAATTAGAAAATATATGTATACACTTGTATTTAATTGAATAAGATGCCACTATAATTAAATTGTACAGAAAAATTTTAGGTTCTCAGAAATAATTCTGTTTAATTTGTTCTTTGTTTAACCTCACATTATGCCATTAAGGATAATCGGACGATGCTATGGGAGTCCTAAATTTTGCCTACCTAGGTATAGGTAGGATCTTTAACGAGTACCTGACATCGTACAGGCTCGGCACCTCCATTTTACGTCCTATCCGAGGGACGGTATAGCCAAGGATTTTTTACTCCCTTTAAAAAATCCTAGGTCCACCGTGGGACGCGAACCTGAGACCTTTAGAATTGTAGGTTGCCATGCTAACCACCATACCCCTCTTTTTAATTTTATTATCTTTTTATTTATAACATTGAATCCTGGACTCATAATTTAAAAATATAATATTTACCATATTACATTTATTTATTGTAAATTAAATCATGTTCCAGCCATATCTCTACTAAAACATGCTATCAACTTACATTATTGATCCAGTATTTCATACTTTCATTATTTTTTTTTTGTCTAATCACATACGAGGAATTTTGATGAGCAGGCCCTATTAATTATAGACTGATGTATACAGTTAAGATACGTAATTGACAAGGTGAATATCGAAAGGATTCCGGTCTATAGAACTAGTTCGATTTAAATAGTAAATTGTGACATGAAACGAAAACAGATGTTTATTTTTTTTAGCATAGAAAGTTATATAATTTCCTGGAACGATCAATACAGCCATGTATTAGTACGTGACGACATGTTTAGATCGTTGTAGACCTTTCTGGGTTATTCCAAAGCAGACCAAATATATTAACAAGAGTTAATCTAGTGGCACAGTCCAACCCTGTGCAGCGAAGGATACAGTAACTTCTTAGCCACTGTCACTGCTAGTTACAATTTAGTAATATAGTTACTAAATTGAGTTCTGATAGTTTGTTTGGCATATTTGTGTAATAATTATATATATCAATAAAATTATTTAAACCCATCTCAGTATTACAATATTAATTGAACCTAAATTTAATGCGTAGTAATCACTGAAAATAATTAATGATTGCATTATGGTTTCAAAAATTTGGCGCCTAAACAAACCGCGATATGGACATCCAAGTCAAAAATACTGACCATTTTTGATTTCGTTATTCGGCATTCAAAGTGTTAATGATTAATATGCAATGGTTTATTTAGCCGGTTTTTTTTTTAAGCAACGGTGCTGTTTGATTTCAAACTTTATTAAAATTATTTCAGGATTGCTTGTATGTTTTCTCGTTCCCGTTTTTTTTATATTTTATAGCTTTCCTATCCGGTCAAAATATAAGTAAGACAAGTTTTTTTTTTTTTCATAAATTATCCGACATTAAAACTACCTGAACTTACAAAATAGTCTGGTCATGCCTGACCTATAAAATAATACATAACAATTTATGGTAAGAACCTGGGGGATGACCTATACTGCGGATCGGTTTTGCGCATTGCAGAACATAACACCACTAACACGTTCAAACCGTTGGAGCCATGAATAATATCGGCGGCATGTGCAGGTACGGTCCGAACTGATGCCGTTACCGGTGTGGTCGCTCCATTCGTACCGCAATGTACCGTCCACTAATCAGCGGTCATCCGTCCTCAGCTGTAGCTTATGTAGTGGGAACCTACGTTAGTTCCATTCCCTTATGAAGATATTGCTGCTAACAAATAAAATAGAAATAAAAAATTCAAGAGAGCCAAATAAAGCTTCTCCTTTTCCCTTCCTTTGAATGACGCTTAATTTATACGATTCTAAAAATTATTCACTGAATTATCTCCATCGCGGTCTATAAGTGGCCCTTCGAGAGATAGTAGAGGAAAATCGGAAGATAATTCAAGAAAAACAAAAAAAATGCGAGTTAGACCAGTCTTGCATTGGACGAGCGATTTCAAACCTGTATCCAAATTTACATTCAGCCAAGGAAACTCCAAGTCTTGTGAATGAAAAAGCAGCAATTGAGCTTCTCGTTCTGCGACGTCAGTGGTATGTAAGCCATTTGAGACAAGCTCATGAACTATAGCTTCATAAGTATTAATCTTCAAAAAGAAGTAAAAAGACTAAAGTAGACCACTAAATGAATGAAGGAGGTTCAAAATTTAAGCAGATAGGGTCTCAAATTTTCTTTTATTGACCTTTATACAGTCAAAGTCACATTTTTTTCATGTTGACGTTTCGCTCGACTTAGAGCATTTTCAAAACGTAAATATCCAAAAACAAGGGAAAATCACAGCTTTGTAGTTAGATTTTATTGCTCTAGCTTAATGCCTTAACAACATAATAATTCCTCAGGATATATATGCTTTTCAGCACCATGTTACTTACTCTTTTCTATTTCTTATCCAAGTTTTAAATTACTTTACCACAAACATAGTTTTTTAAATTTTTTATATTTATTATTTTTAATGAGTTTGTTGATGAATAGTTAAGATTAATTCTCTATATTTTATTCTTATTTTCTTGTTTAATCATAATGTTTTATAATTGTAAAATCTAACTACAAAGATGTGATTTTCCCTTTTTTTTTTTAGTTTTGAAAATGCTCTTATTCGAGCGAAACGTCAACATGAATACAATATGACTTTGACTGTATAAAGGTCATTAAAAGAAAATTTCAGACCCTATCTTCTTAAATTTTGATCCTAGCTTCATACTCTAAGGACAGAAGTGGAGAACTGGGCATCTGCTAGACTCCAAATGTTATTTAAAATAGTTCTCGGTGCTACTTTGGTTTTTACCTCTAAGTACAACTATTATGGAGTAAATTTAAAAGCACATATTGAAATCAATATTAATGAACGTTCTAATGGAATACCTTTGTATTCCATTAAATTTGACTGTTAAATTTAATGGAATACCTTTGTATTCCATTAAATTTGACTGTTAAATTTACCTTGCACCGAGGACAATCTAAATTTTCTTTCTTAGTCTAAATAAGATTTACTGGATTATTAAGTCTCAGTAGGGAGGAATACCTATTGAATAGATTTCCAATCCACTATAGTTAAATTATACAGAAAAATTTTAGGTTCTCAGAAATGATTCTGTATAATTTGTTTCTTTGTTTAACGTGACATTACGCCACTAAGGCTAATCGATGCTACAGTGGGAGTCCTAAATTTTACCTATCCAAGTATAATTAGAATAGGGATCTTTAACGCGTACCTGACATCGTACAGGCTCGGGACGTCCATTTTAGATCCTATCCGAGGGACGGCATGGCTAACGATTTTTTACTCCAAGTAAAAAGTCCCAGGGCCACCGCAGTCGCCAACCCACGGCCTTTAGTATTGTAGGTTGCCATGCTAACCACTACACCACAGGTGACCCCTTGAGATTGATAATATATAATCTGATATTGATTTATTTTACAAATAATACTTCCAATGGGTTATCCTGTACTTAATTAAACCAACGATTCGGGCTTTTAGCACATATTTTTACATGTTTAAATTCCAACACCATTTGTCCGTATATACAATTGTTATTTATAAAAATATATATCTCATTCATGATCAACTTTTAACAACAATTTTTCATGGTTCTGAACTATTTCATTGTCACTCGTTTACTATAGCTTCTTTGTGGACGATTAACCTTATGCAAAACAAACTCTTCATCACAAAGGCGAAAGAACAAAGTACAAATAATACTATCTGATCATAAGAAAAAAAAATTAAAAAAATTCGGAGTGTTTAGATGGAATTTTCATGACCTTTTGTTCATTGTTTAAAATGATTCACTATGAGATAATTGCTCATTGTATCTGACCAATTAACAAATGTGTTTTGTAACATGACGGCATGTAAGTATATCATTGTTATTGAAAATACACCTTGTTACCCGAACGGAATTCGTCGAAATCTTTATTGATACCACCATAAATTATTTTTGAGAGATGAAGCATGATCTTTGAGTGTGCACAATCCCATCAGTAGCTCGACTACCGTAGCAGATAAACTTGCCCTAAGCATCTGTCACGAATAGTAGAGATTATCGGATGAAAGAGAAAACTGGCTGAGTGCGGGGTGGGTTCAAATCCAGCCCATATCGGTTAAGGCTTTCACGATATCGAGATAAGGAGCTCAAGATGGTATCTTCCCGACACGTCTTGCGCATTATTCTCACGTGTAACATGTAACGTTTAGATAACCATATGATTACATCTTGTATGAATACTGTTATTTAATTGGTTATTATTCCTTATAGAAAAATCACGACCTATAGTATTATATTGATCTGAAGGTGAAATTATTATTAAATTTATTTCAACTTTTATTTATTGTCTAATATTGTTTGTATTTTTTTTATCTTCACCGTGCGCTCTATCCAAGAACCCGTTGAGTCACGTCTAGTCCATTGAGATTAATGAATTAAGGTTGGAGGATGATAGGACATGGTTGGAGGATGTTCTTTGAATAGATAAAATGTAATATAATTGTATATACTAAATGATAATATAATAACAATGTAGACCATAGAAATGACTATGCAATGTTTTTGAAAAAATCGAGTTAGATGGGACATATAGCAGTAAGTTTCGTTATTTTAAAATCAAATAATTTACTGTCTTACCTATGACTTAATGCAAGATTAATCGAAAGGAAGTATAAGAAGAAAAAAATAAACATAAATAAAAATAATATTAATGAATGTATAAAAAAAAAGGAAAAATAAATAAATATATGGGAAATAAATTCCACTTGGCGTTGATGACCATTAAGTGTTTCCGCCATTAAGCTCCATCAAATAATAATAGTAAAAATATCACTCTTCCGATTGGTGATTTTAAGGGCAGTAATAAGTTTGAATAAGTGATAAGTGTTTTAAAATGGCATAAACCGCTGAAAAATTGTAAATGCATATAGTTATAAAATATGTTAGTAATATATTAAAATAAGAATACTTTAATAACATCTTAATTTAATATTACCAACAAATTTGCAAATGTTCACGTTTGATGTTGAGAGCCCTTTTATGTTCGTTTTATTTCAAGTTGTTTAATGATTTTTTCAAGAATTTGGCTTTCAAAAATACATATCCATCTATTTATTTCGAAGTTTTGAAATAGTAATAGTAATATGAAAAAATTCGCGTTAGTAATTATTAATCTTTTAAGACACTTATTTACCACTTGTTTTTTAAAGGTCTTTATCTCAGACTATGATAACACCATTTTTTTTTCAATTGCCACTTCTCAGTTAGTAGAAGAAAGGAAATATGCCCTTCATGATATTTCAGTGGCAGATTACATGGTATATTTTCAGAGAGATAAGGGAGGGGGTTAAGATTAAGTGGTCAGGCCCTGAGTACTGGCAGTTTCAAATAGCCAAATCCTAAAATTGCTCGAAAGTAATGCCCGAGTTGCCAGCACTTTCCATGATACTGCAACACTTTTGTGGGTTCAAATAATTTTTACTAAACGAAAATAATAATGGTCAATGTCAGAAAAAAAAAAAAAAAAAAAAAAAAAAAAAAAGTATCAGGATGTAACGATACAGTAACGCAAAAATAACCATATGATTCGAGCTTCAGATCAAGACGAACTCTCCAGTCCATCGCTCCTTATATTTAGTCTGAATTAGAACAGCCTAGAAGTTTCCAGAGAAGCACAGATTAATCTGTAACAGTCACGAACATGTACTAGAACAGTTTGTTCCAACTGTTCCTACTACAAGTCTTGAACTCTTTTTTCATGTGTTTTGTGTTTCACGTTACACAACTATTCTTCAGTTTTGTATGATTCATTACAGTAATTATTGTGGTTATTAATTATTTATTTTTCTTATTAAATTAAGCCTCGACTCTATGGCCTATTTATTAATATAAGCCCCTGTATCGCTTCATGTCAATAACAGCGACAAATAAGAGATTACCCTGAAATGAAACTATCGCAAACAATTTCCATTTGTCTGATTGATCTTGAGGATCTGTCGGTTGAGCATAACGCGTCCACCGGGCGAAAGAGAAAGGACAGCGAAAGCCGAGAGGACAGGAGGCGGTTTTTGCTCCCCTTGGAAGCGAGGGCCACGGAGAGAAATCATTCTCTTCCATCCTTTCTTCTCCCTCCGGAGGAAAACCGCCCCGTTTACGCCGTAGAAGAGGAAGTGGAGGGTAAAAAATCAGAGCTTGTCATCCTCTAAATATCGCGGTCTCGGTGAAGGGGACACTTTCGCCCGACTTGATCAGGGACAATGGGCAATCTCTGCGAGTGAACAATTGAGCTCCTTGAGAGGGAAAATTTATGCTTATATCATCTTCTTCTTCTGTTTTTCGAAAAGAACATTATTTTGTTTTTTAAACGTTAATTAAAAAAAAAAAACACGGGATGGCCGAGACGGCAAACGAGTTAGGAAATAAGCTTAACCCATGGCGAAATATCATTGAGGATCCGAAGATACCAAGTTCAAAACCCGGAGCCAGCGGAACGTTTTATAATACTCTGCATAAAAAAAGAAAAAAAAAATGTCATCATAAAATTATTATGTTATCTTATGTTTTAATATTTCAAACGATCAATCAAACTTTTAAGCATCTATGAAGTAAAATGACTGTTCAGAGGATGATATGTTATTCCGTCGCTTACATTTCTTCACGTGGAAAAGACATAGATATATACGTATTTATTTAGCAAAAGTTAAAACGTGGAGAATACATTGAGGAATCGAGGTCAGCATGGATCAACAATAATACTCCTACCCCTGACCCTATCTCAATATATTCTTAACGTCCTTTCCGAGTCCATTTGTGCTGTGTAAGGACTCCTTCTTTTAGTGGAAGGACCTCGCAAGAATGGTCAAATCTCATCCGTCTGAAGTTTTTCACCATCGATAAATGTGTTTACTCATTCGGTGATGCTCTTGGCGTTACGAAAAGCCAGTGCCTAAAACAGCGGACCGGCCATTCAGCCCATTGCTGAGAAATGGCGATCGTTTACAACAAAATAAAAAGTTACACAATCGAGAATCTTAGAAAGTTTATAAACCATTATTAGAAAGCATTTGCAGTTTTTACTTTTTTATAACACTTTGTTCCACTGCCATTGCTGATCTCAAATGCTTAATAAACGCCAACATAAAAAAAAAAAAAATTGAAGCATAATTGTAAACAATGCTTGGTTATCCCCTCTTTGGACATAAAGTGCGATGACATTAATCTTTAATTATCCTTATCCTAATTATACCTGTATAGAAAAAATTCAGGACTGAAGCATCGTCCGATTCGCAAAAAGTGCGGTCAAATAAACAAGCTTTCCTTTCTCTAATTTCTGATCCGCGATGTTAATATTGTTACACCAATATGTGTTTAAATAATTTTATTAACGAAAATTAGAATTCAAAAATGTGAAACAAACATTTAAAGTTCAAATTTGTAACTACGTTACAAAAAGTTCCAGTGACAGAACAGGTTGACTAAAAGTAACCTTATGCTCTAATATTCAAGGGAAGGTTAGGACATTATTATAGTCGATCATTTCTGTCCCGGATGGGCTATAAGTAATTTTAGTCAACGCTTTCTGCCACTGGTAATTACCTTTCGTAGGTACCTTTCGTAACGTTTTTACTAATTTGAGCTTTAATTGTTTGTTTGACATTTTTGTATTATAATTTTGGGTTCTTATCGGTTTTGGGCACGCCATTTACTTCTAACGTTTAAAAGTGATAACAATCACTTTTAACATGTTATAAAATGACATATTAATGATTTATTAAATTGGATTATGTTGTTCATTGAAATGATGTTTAAAAGGCTTTTTGGACTATTGTAGATGAAGAAAGTGCTCATCAGTTCCTACAGTCAATTGATTGGAATTATCCCTGATTATCCCCCCAAAATTTGCATGGAGATGTCATAAGCGGGAGTGTCGGGTAACGATTGGAATTCGAACCGGGACATGGTTAGAAAATTGAAGATTATCGCTAGAAACGGTTGTACATTTTATATTTGCCTGGTGTAAATAATTAAAAAAAACTTTAAATTTTGCGAAAAACATTTAGGAATGAGCTATGGATTAGGAATGAAACTTAAAATAAAAATAAAAACTGTAAAAAAAATTGTTTATTACAGTTGTTGAAAACTTACTTATGTTCATTACAGTTATTATGTTATTTCACTGTTATCACTTTTAAACGTTAAATGTAATGGCGTGCCCATAACCGATAATTACCTAATTTTGCGTTGGTAAAATTATTTAAACCCACATTGGTGTTAAAATATTAACAACGAAGATACAATAAGCTTCAGACCTGAATTTTATCTAGCCGACCCAAATAGGTCTAGATCATTCCAAAACATGTGATCACGTACTGTAACTGTGTAAATGACTGTAACAGTTCCATTCCAGAACTGTTTTCAACGTAAAAGATATAAGCATCTGTTTTGTTTATATTTATTTTACATATGGTTATGTTTATGTACATCGGCATGTTTTTGCTCATTGCCTCGAATTGTAGTAATGGTGTCCGTTTCATCTTATGAAGAAAAAAATTATTATTTCTTCGGTGTTTAATAAGTTGCATTTTTTTATAAAGATCAGATAAGAATATTACAGCGATCCTATAGTTTTATGTTCACCTAAGGTACAGTATATACCGGGTATATAATTTCCGAGTGTTGAAAGACCACCCGGTTTATATAGGGATGGTATTTTCCACCGCAAGAGGATGAAAAATAAACTGAGCCGTATCAAATTACCGGACCGGCCTATAGCTCAACATTATTGGACCCGGGGGCTTCGGAATGCCGCGGTGCTTACCGGGGCTTAGCTTTGCGGCTCGGGATTGCTGCGGTACTTATTAATCCAGACTTCCAGGCCTCTCCCAGTCGACCGCAATTATAAGTGAGTTAGCCGGTGGCGGTCCATCACAAAATGCTATTCGAGGGTAATCCGCTTCAGAGGGCATAACATTTATGCTTCTTCCATCTGTTGAAGATATCTCCTGAGTCCGAAGACGTCGCGGTAATGGGAGTAGAAGATCAGTGTCCATAGTTGCAGAAAAATATGCGAACAGGCTTATCTTCAGTGGGCAAATATCAAAGTAGAAGTAAGAGAAAATAAATTTTAAACAGCCGATTTATAATAACTCGTATATTCGGACGAAAGAACTATCGTTGAACAGATAGTCCGTTACTCGAACAATCTAAGTAAAGTTTCCTTACTTTGCAGGACACGCCTTTTGAAGTTCACATTTTATTTTATATATATATATTTTTTTTTTTTTACAATGTAAGGTTTTAAGGTTCATTATCAAGCTTTGAAATTTCATTAAAAATCTGGCAGATTTATTATCCATTATTATCTTCTGCAAATATTTCCGAATCACTAATGAAAATTTAAGAACTTATGAAAACAAACATGAATATAAAATATTAATGCTGGACATATCCAATATTGTATATAAGTTGTCTTTAAAATTATTTATACACTTTAGAGAGTTTGAAACATGGAACTTAATCTGAGACCTTCAGCATGGTACTTTGATAGTTTACTACTGAGCAGCTTCTCTCCCATAGGTTAAAATCCGAAATTATTTGATTGTTAATTGATTATTTAAGCTTTATCTGAATTATATTTTAGCATTTTATAACTATTTCGGATAGGTCATATATTTCCTCTAACGATTCAATTATTTCCAATTCTTTCTTAGTTATTAATTTGCGGTATTTTTTAACCATTAATCTTCAATGCATATCTTCTTATTTTAAAAAAAAAATGGTGTTTTAGATTTACTACTCTGAAGTCCATGAACTCTGCCAGATCTAGAATAAGTTTAGCGTAAATCACATTTTAAAGTTCAAGTTGGTTGTGCAAAACTTCAACGATACTAGGGCACCAACTTCAGGATTTAACTGCCTCGAGCAGTCTTCACAGAACAGCTGATCTGAAAATACCTTCATAAATAACTTTGTTATTCGTTACTTGGTTTACGAAATGTTATTTAAATTATTGTTGGGAGGTCACCTGTGGTGAAGTGGTTAGCATAGTAACCTACAATACTAACGGTCGCGGGTTCACGACCCGCGGTGGCCTTGTCTATGCCCTCTCTCGGACAGAACGTAAAATGGAGGTCCCGAGCCTGTACGATGTCAGGTATTAGTTAAAGATTCTTATTCTAATTATACCTGGATAGCCAAAATTTAGGACTCTCACTGTAGCATCGTCCGATTTGCCTTAGTAGAATAAAGGGGTCTTAAATAAACAAACAAATTATTCTGAGATGTTGCCTGGTGATTGGTGGATTTGAATTCTGAGACAGTCTTGTCTCAGGTTTTAAAATTGAATATTTGATAACTTGTGTGTTATTACATTAACAGAGGAATACAGCTATTCATGGAGAAACACTTAAATTTCTAAAATTCTTCACTTTTTCTTAAAATTTTATAGCTGCTGAACTGTGTTGAGTTGCTGATACATACACCTTACTCCTCAGTCCTAAAAAGGATATTAAAAAAATTATAATTAAAGAAAAATTAGAGTTAAGTATGATGATCGAATATATTGAAAGAAGTTATTTCCTTTCGTACCACATAGGTAATTCTGCAAGGGCCGGGGTTGTAATGTAAATGTAATTGTTATAATTCCTAATGAGTACAAAAGTCTACATCATGATCTGTTGTTGTTCCACTCTAACTTCAAGCATCCATTAATAATGAAATAGCGAACCACAGAAATATTCTCAACCTTAACTCTTATCTTTAGGTCTTGATCTTTTTTTTTAACCTTATCCTGTTCCTGCTGTTAGTTTCTACTATCGCTGTATCAATTGATCTAAGTATTCTTAGGTATTCCTTCGAACAAAATGAAGTTTTTATATGGTAGAAATCAGATGAATGTTATATACAAGACCAAGAAAGTATTTGTTGGGTTTTCAATCCGAAATCTTCACCTTAACCTTTTTTATAAACTCGACGATTACTATTCTAAGAGGAAGCGTGACGTTGTTTTCTCCGAGTTGTGACTGTCTTGTTTTGAGGTCATCGGAAGCCTAACCTTTGCTGCTACCGCATTCAGTAACAGTTCGCTAAGGTCGATCTCTTTAATACGAACATCTGTCCCAGGAGTGGATTTTCCCTTACCTTTACTTGTTTTCCCTTCTACTTCAGGTTATATATTTATATTTAAATCCATTAGCAATTTAAAGAAATGAATAAAAAAAATCATTAAATTCCCAAAAAAGCTTCTCAGGGTCATTAATTAATTAAGGACTTGTATGAATATCAGGTCTGAACAGTTGAGTTGCCGTTCTGTGTCGATAGCTCAGAAGTAACTGTTTTATAAAAAAAACTGTAATATAAATCATTAAATTATAATCTCACAGGCATAAAAAAATCAAATTTAATCCTTAATGTTTGAGAATATCTCAGAGTTCGTTCTAGTTTGGGATACAGTTTTGTGACCAAAAGGTTTTAGTGGTCTAGGAGTTGAAAATTCTAGGAGATTTATCAATTTTAGGTCAAATTAAGTCTTCATGAATTTTAAAGTGGGTCATAAATAGGTACATTTTGGATTCTACGGAGCATATTGGACTGTAATGATTGGATATGGTAATTAGTAAATATAAAGAAGATATAGTCATGTTTCAAGTAAATTTTATTATGATCGGAATCTACTAGCAGTTATTAGCCGTTTCATTTCATAAATACAGGGTAAAATATGTTTTCAAAAATTGATTTACGCGGAAAACATAACTGATTTTTTTTTTTTCTTCCTTTTAACTCCTTCTTCGTTTTTGTTGAATGAAAGGAACATGAGGAACTTTGGTATCCCTACAGAAAAACTCTTTTACTGCACAGGGTTCATTTTAAGAGTAACTGGATATAATTTCTTAATTATAATTTATAGCATCAGTTATAAATTAAAGTTTTGCTGAATATGTTGAAAATGCTTTATTTTCAAATTCCAATACTTGTAAGTATATTTTAATAAATTTCATGATTATTTTTTTTCTAATTTATTTATTTTATGTTCAAAGAAATCATCAGTTATTCTAAAATACTGAATGTATTTCCATAACGGTACCAAAAATAGCCGTTCTAAATAGGAGTAGCAGTTACAAATTGACCCAGAGAAGAAGCGTGACCTCAGGAGCTGCTCCCTCACGTACTCCGGACCATTTGTCTGCTCTTGGCCCATTGAGCGCCTACGGTGGCCTGTCTTCCTTCAGCCTCTTCGCCGTGTTCGCCCATCCATCACCCGCGATCTACCAGGATGATGGATATCCCGGATTAATCATTTTCTGCACCTCCAAGCTGCAATTTTCCGATCAGGGAGTCCATTTTTTACGAAATTGTCTCTTTTAAAGGAATTCAAAAACAATTAGAAATATTAATTATATGTGTATGTTTTCGATATAATAAGTTATTGAACTTTTAAAAATATTCAAATTAATTCATTAATAAAATATTAGAATTCTAAAAATGTTCAGATTTAGCGTGGAATTGGTTATTGTTTTAGGTACTTACGAAACTTTTTAAAAAAATGATAATATTATGAAAAATGGGTATATTTTTCTCTATTATCATAGTATATTCTTCTCGAACATAATTTAAATATGCAATAATATTTTTTAAGCTTAAGTTTTTTATTTTTAGGTTTTTCTTCTCACCTCTGGTAATATTCGGGTTTAACTAACAGATAGTTTTTAATGTTTAAAATTTTTAATAAAAGGAGGCATATCAGATTGGCCTCAACTCTGCAATGACCTAGTCATTACGAAGTCTATACTGTTAGTTCAATATTTGTAATTGAAGCATCGTAATGCATAAGGGTATAAGTGCCAAAAAAATATATAAAGATTTTTTTTTTTTTCCCAAATTGTTATTTGTGTCAAAACCATTCTTCAGAAAGGGATATAATTAATTTTTATTAGTTATTCTTATTTGTTAGTAAGTAGTTCATTGAATGTTTGAAAGATAACATGGGTGTAAGCGCCGAACGTAGTTCACCTACTGGGTATAAGCCATATCATTTCTGGAAGATATTCTCAAAGCACTGTTATACCCTTATGCATTTCCATGCTTCAATTGTCTTCAGATTTGCGTCACCCCCGAACTCCTAAGGATATTACTCTTGCTTATTTTCTTCGAATTCTAGATAACTACAGACGATTGATAGTAGTACTGATGTAAGTGGTTGAAAAGTCATGTTAGTTACAAATAATAAAAAGTGTATCGAGGAATGCTTTAGTATCCCCCTTGAAAACATCAAATAACTTTTGTATGGCAACTTTTTCTTTTAAATAAAATACTTTTATTCATTAAAAAATATAAAAGGAAGGGTGGCATTATGGGCTCCCCATTTCATTACTTTACTGTAAATTCTTCAATAAATTAAAAGGTTTACATAAGGTTAACTAACCTAACCATCCCTAACCATCTGTAAACTTAGAATTCTAATATTACTAAGCTAGGCCTACCAATCCAGGTGTTAAAAAATGTTTTTAAAATTGTATACATTTTTAGAAAATTTCCATTTCTGCTGGTAATATACGTTGATATAAACAAAATCAAATATAATTTTATGGTGCAAAACCAGTTTTGGTGCTAAAATGAGAAAAGATTACATAAATTGCATATAATTATTTTTAGAATGAAAATTTGTTTACAAAATGAAAGCATAGTTTTCTCTAGGAAAAATTTTCTTAGGTGGCACAAACGTTCCCTCCACGCTCATCTATGCAGAAACAATAGTAATGAGGTATATTTTAGTATACTTACTAGTATACTTAGCCCTTTTCCTGAAAAGAAAAAAATTAAATTTTAAAATTTTGAAGAGACAAAAGTGGCCACATGTTACCAGCACAGAGAATGCTCGATCACCACCATATAATAATCATTACTATGTTCTAAGAAAAAGCTGCTAATCACTGCTAAAGTTCACAATAAATAGCTTAATGATAACGCAGGTTTAATCCTAATATTATGCGTTAGAACCCTTAAGTATGTTATGTTTTCCTGGTTTTAATTATAATAATCGTTTTAGTAAAAGTCCGTGGATCTTATTTAATTATTATCTGAACATGAAAAAAAAAAAAAAAAGACAGAATTGCGCAGTGGAAACCGAAGAGTCTTTTATTTACTTGTAATACTTAATACATAGATACACATATAATGAAATATAACTAATATTATGCTAATACAGGCCTCAAGAAGAAATTGAGGAGGATCTATTGGCCTATCTATTGGCCAGGAGCATCTACATCAAGATTCGAACTCTTTCTCTTGTAGATAACCCTTCTTAGATTTAGGGCCGATAATAAGGGCTTAAAGTAGAAAGTTTGGCCTTTTGTTAATATTTAACATATTTATATAACTCAATTATTCATCTAATTACGATAATTACTATAATCAAATATATTGTCATACTTATTAATATATAGACATACATGATATATATCCCTTATTATATAAACATCACATAGATTTAATTATTGTGGGTCACCTCAAGTATAAATACTTTAATTTTTAAGTTTTTTGCAATGTCATAAACATAAAACACAGGACTAACTGCAACTGAGGTTGACATCAGTGCCCCACTATGCGTTTAGTGTAAAATGTGGTACTCTTAATATTTAAAATCAATCGCACAAACATAACACCCTTAATAAAAAATAAAAGGCATCCCCCAAACATAACGCCTTGAATTAAAAGGAAAAGGTTACTTTGAATTCAGGGCGTTTCTAGTGTTATGTCTGTGCGATTTTTTTTAAATATTAAGAGTACCTTATTTTACATTAAAATAACTGATAAATATTAATAAATAAAATTTTACGCTAAAACGCATATAGGAGCACTGATGTAAACCCCATTTTACACTCAGGTGCCCATAAGACCACCTTTGCTTTAAGGTTTAAGAGGATGCGAAAAAACAGATTCTTCAACTTATGTTTTCTTGTAATCATAGGCGGATCATGGGGGGCGGGGGGGGGGCTGTGGGGGCTGCAGCCCCTCCCTTTGGAAAAATTTTCGTCATTTAAAGATAGAATTTGACTTTCCTTAATGTAAGGAAGCAAGTTAAAGAACAAATAATGTGCAGAACAAGTAGAATTTTAGTTGTGGGAAAGGAACATAAAGATAAAAAAGCTGATTAGCAGATCCAAATGAAGGGCTGTGGGCCTGCAGCCCCCCCTTTACGATCGGCTGGATCCGCCCATGCTTCTAATAGTTTTACCACGATTCTATCTCGCCATGGCCCCATTCTGGCCGATACCCCGTACCCCGCTGTTCGGCGCGTGGCTTCCACCAAGCAGCAGGTCGGTGGCCCCCTCCAGATTGGCCTTGGGTTGTGATTCCTTTTCTCTATTGAGAGAGATGAGTCTTGATCTTTTTGCTCCCGATAACTGGTGCCGCTCATTTAGGATGCAGATCGCTCTAATGGTCCCGCTTATTCCGCTCCTATTGCTCCATCACAATGGCGATGAAAGGATAAGTCTCCTATTTAGTGACTATCTTTGCGCCTTAGAGGCTCTGACTCAACCGCTTATTTTCACTTTATAAAGAGGCTTACTCGTTTCATTGCTCTACTTTATTGGATACTGGTTGACTCCTGCTTCGGGTTGTATAGGAACACAAGCCTAATATTGTTTATTCATCTCAAGTCCTAAAGATATGCTCTTATCGAAATTCAATTGAAGTAGCATTCTCTTGGAGCAACTTCCGCGATGAATATTTATCCTGGTTATTTCTAAAGCATTCAAAGTAAAAGAGACTTTAAGAAAACATATTTCGCGTCCAACGCAAGACTAGTCTAATTCAAAAAAGATTAAAAATATTTCTGGAATTTTTGTCGGTTAAAACTGGTAGGTTCATATTAAAACAACAATAACCCCTTTAACCATTAACCGGTTACATTTCAATAACCTGCATCCTACCAACCATCATTGTATAACCATACAACCTAAAATTGTAGGTTAGCAATGTGTATATATAATAATGCTTTTGTTAAAGTAATTTCTTAATTATTTGCTTAGTACTTACTTGACCCCTTTAGCAGTTTAGCAGGATCCCTGATTTCCTGTCCTCTCACTTATTAAGCATCGCCGCTGATACAGCAAAACGTCGTTTGTAAATTAACAGCTTATTTTCAGGAGAATAAAAAAATCATTTTATTTGCAATTAATTATTTTAGTTTTTGTATTTGATTATCAAAAGAAACATTAAAATTGTTATTATATTCATTTGTAAAACTTTTTTTTTGTCAGAGTTTAAATTTTCCTTACAGGCTGGTGTCACTCAGGATTAATGCCAAGCGAATCCTGAAATTCGAATATTTTTTTACTGTGCATCATTCTTCTTTTATATTGACTGGTGACATACTTCGTCTTTTAGGATCTCAGAGTTACTCTTAGATTGAAAATCCAATAAAATCGCAAAATTCAAAATTTCTGACATGCGACCTTCTACAGTATCGACGACGATATGGAATATAATATCCAGGATTTGATGTATTTATTTTGTAGCGGCTTCATTTTTTGGTACGTGTTATGGTACGAGTAATATTGTACCGTTTCGAAAAAAAAAAATTCTCAACCTGTGTGGATTATAATCCATTTTCCTTATATGTTTTTGATTATGGATTTTTATAAAAGTTTTAGAGGTTATATTCCTTCCATATTGTTCCCAATCAGAGGCAGTAACACTTTGAAGATCTAGAAACTTTCATTGCATATTATATTTAGAAAGCAATTTTCATGCGCCACCCCCACTTTTAGAATATCACTTTCAGCTGATATCTTACTTCAGCAATAATCACAAAGATCTAAAATTTGAAGCTATAATATAAAAAGAGGAGAGTATTGTTATATAATTGTAAAAAACGCAAGAAAGCTTAGAACATCTTCCTAATTCGATTTGTAATGATAATGTCACTTTCATTATATGTTTTAGACTTTTAAAAAATAGTGTATGGAATACGAACACAGCTGGATTTTTGATATTAACGTTTCAGGATTTAAAGATAAACGTATTAGACTCGCAGAAATGAATTTTCTTATTATGTTATATGGTAACCGTTAATTATTGTCCTCGTTCAGCTTTCACTTGGAGCTGTTACGGTTACTGTTTTGTAACAGGTTTCAAGAGCAAAGATATAATGAGTGATGGACGTGGGAGTGGCTGTAGGTCGGAGCGGGGGTCACTGGCCTAAACTGATCGTCCGAACCAAATACCCATGAGCCTGCTCTGCTATATCGAGAAGTGGGGGGAGGAATCTCGATCTAGTTCTTTGGGGAGGGTGTGCGAGCTTTTGAATAACTTAACTGAAATGGGTACTTTTGATAATTGCTTAATTTGTTATCACGGATTACTAAGAATGACTACGGATTATTCGATTCCATTCCACTGAGGTAAACAGCAAACAAGCAGGTGCAAACAATAGAAAAATAACTAGGTAAACTTTGCTTTCACGGTTGAACTTCGGGAAATCGGCTCCTGGGGATGGCCTATTTCATGCCGTCTAGTGTGGCCCTGAGCTCAACTGAAAAGGATCCCTTTTTGGTTAAATTATCCCTTTTGACCGAGTGAAGCGAGCAGATGCTGCTTTTGATTGAAAAGGACGGCATGGGAGTCAACTAAAATCACATAACCTGTAAAGAAGTCACGCCTAGGAGCCCGAATCCAAAGTTGTACCCAAGTTTAGAACAATATAGACCATGTTAAAATTGAGGAAAACTCTTGCAAGTAATAACATATTATAAGAACCAGATTGCAATTAGCTACAGAAAATCGAGAAGAGAGGAGATAAGCCTGTGTCTGCTAAGAATCGGTCAATGCGCATTCTCCCATGCAAAACTTCTTCACTACCTGTGTTGAACAACCTGCTTGTGTTAAATGTGGTGCCTTAAGGTCGGCTTTGCGTGTACTCGTGGAATGAAAATATCTAAATGAAATATGCAAAGACAATTAACACGTTCACGCCGGGACTGTAATTCATGCCCTTTACCGATTGGCGGCTGAACTTAATGATTTTCGCTTTATCGGACGGGAGTTGTTTAAGGGCATCATGCAGTATTGACAATTCAACAATAATATAATAAAGCATACAATCCTCCCTCGTTAACATCGTCGTGGAAAGTTTTGAGATTGACTAAAGTGCCCGATACGGCAGTCTAGTGCGGGCCACCGGTGGTACACGCCGGCGCACAGTGGTTGAAAGGCGGAAAAAACCCATTTTTTTGAAGGTATTGGAATATTCTTTTTCTTTTCAATATTAATTAATAGAATAGTTACCTGACACATTCCATCAATTTTTTCGGATATATTCTGATTTTTAAACTTGTTAGGACCCTTTGAAAATCGATCATTGAAAAAGTTTATTTTTCAACGGAAAATTTATAGCACTATAATAATTTTTACAACTCGCATTTTTGTTTCTTAGAGCGATTTTCCTTCATAATCATGAAAAGCGATCTCACATATTACACTAGCATAAAAATGATGCTATTTGGTCTATGTTTTAACCCAGAAATAAAATCCCGAATAAATGCAATAAAATTAAGACAAAACATTTTTTTTGGTAATCCATATTTTTCAAGCGCAGCCGAGCGCAGTTTTAAAATCCATTTTTTAAAGAAGAAGATACATTCAAGGAAATATTAAAACATATTCTAGCTGCGTCCACCTGCGTCTGTACATATGGGATTTTTTTTTTTTATTGAAATACCTAAGCTATTTCGTGCAGTTTATTCGCTATGGAGCTTGTGCTTCGAATTAGGTTATTACTAATCGTTTGGTAAAACATCATGCCTTACTACCAGGTCTTTAGCATCATTTATAAAGTCAGTCTGAATCGTTGTTAGGTCGATACTAAATCAACCTTTTCACCTACAGTGATTTTAGAATGAATTTGGAAATTATTAATAATAAGTTTATTAACATGACCTCCGATGACTTAAAGGCTTCGGCACTTTTCATTTTAAGCATCCATTTGTTTCTAGAAGATTGGTATTAAAAAAAAAGGTTCAGCTATTATTTAGCGTGAATAAGGGAACTAAATTTTCCCAGATAGAGATTCAGTTATTAAACCTGCATCTCCTATCAAAATTATATTAAAGTCGGATGATCCCAATCTTATATTTTAATATGATATACATTTAATAGTTAAAAATTAAAACATAACGACAAAAATAATTGATAGTTCCTATGTATGATTTTTTTTTTTTTTTACCTAACTTGAGTGTTTTCATGAAATAAAATTATATTGCAAGTACTATCAATGATATTACTAGCATAAAACAGCAAAAGTGTTTAAACTAGCAAATTTCGAGTCGAAAATTGATGTATATTTTTTTTTTCTATTTTCCTTACACTGCCGGTTAATCCGAACAGCCGGTTAAGCGGGGCTCGAACCTATACATTTTATAGGAAATTCAATCGTGGTTATGATAATATCAACTTTATTTTTTTGCAACTCACAGATCGGGTTTTACAAGGTTTTTTCCGAAAATAGTCGATTTTCAACCACTGTGCGGCGTGACCGTGTTAATCATGGGACAATCATAACGCGTAATTGTTAAACTTTGAGGAATTTTCTTAATCTTATTAGATTTTGCAATCGAAAAAAAAAAAAAATGACCCCGTTGCGACGGCTAGAGGCAAATTCAATAATAATAAATAAAAACAAAATTATACTTAAAAATAAATATTAATGATGCGTAACCGCTGGTGAAGCGTATTTTTTTTAAAAACATAAATTTTTGAGTTGTGACACTTTAGAAATACTAGTGCGATATGTTTGATAAATAAAGTTTTTTTCTTTTTCTTTTATTCATCACGATTTAGGCCACGTTGTATAATATAAAAGTTACATTTTGTTGGACTAAGTGGATATTGGAAAAGGAAAAGGATGAAATTGCAGGAAAGATAGAAATGCTTTTAAGGCTGAAAGGTCCCCCCACGTCGAAGTAATATCCATCTCGTCCAAGTTCTAAAATTGCTTTCAACGCTAGGGTCAAGCTTGCTGTTGGTACCTGTCTTTATCTAACGTCAGTGTACACATCCATTATTTTTGGAAATTTTATAGTCCTGAATGTCTTGAAAAAATCTATAGCATTTGACTAAATTACGATACCTACTAATACCTAAAACTCGTGAGATACGACCTGCAAATTCACATGATAGAAAAAGTATTAACAAATCGCTCACTCACTGCAATATTGGGACTTCTCGGTATTTTTCTCTTTTTTGAATTTCCCTTCATTAATAGTGGTTATCATTGAGTATTTATTCAGAACAGGCCCTTAAAATATATCCATACAATAATATTTGTTGATTTTCACAGGTAAAATTGGGCATCAAATAGAATTTTTTCATTTTTTCTAGGTGTCCCACTATTACACGGAGTGAGATCAAAATATTTTTGAGGATACTAAATCACGGTTCACTTCTCTTTTATAGAATAAAATGAGTGTGTATAGAATAAAATGAGTGTGAATACATCCTTTTTATTCTGCTTAGTGTAAGCTGCATCTGAAAAGACCATGATGTCATACAGATTAAAAAATTACTAATACCTTATAAAATAAGGTTTACAATACTTAATTATCATATCTGATCTTTACAAATTATCATCTGTAGTTTACATATAAGAAAAACTTATCATGGATTGAAAAAATAGTTGACAAGGGTGCAATATTGTGTGGGAAACTATCCCTTTCCATCGTTTAGACTGAATAAATTTCATAGTCAATGGAGTTCTCCAAAATCTTCGCTCTGAATACATTCCAATACGATTTAATCTATGTTGATCTTGTTATAATTTCCTTTTGGAATTTCCCACATTAATCATGATGTTTCCTCCTCAATGTTTTTTAGCTTATCTTTTTTTCCGATTCATTATCGTATTGCTTTCCCTTCAGGCCCAGTTCAGCAGGAACTTTTGCCTTTGCTAACGCATCACCACTCTTTTCCTCACATTATTATTGTAATTATTTTGGCATATTTATTACTCAAATTTTTTTTTTTTTCTACCCTTTATACAATTTTTTTTTTAAGCGTGCCAAAAACGATATCGATATGACGATAAATTAGAAAAAGACATCTTAAGAAATATTGCGAATACCCAAGGTGTAATTTATATCAAATAGTTACTCATGGTCATTTTTTTTAGGCGATATGTTATAAGGACACGCACTCATGTTTAGAAATATTTATACGGGGAGAGAAAGAGATACATATATCTATAATGATACACTCACATAATGGATATAAACTTCTATTTATTCTTATTATTTATTAAGCGGAAGGATCAGCAATTGTTTTCATTTTTCGAAATTGAATCCCTATCGTTCCAATTTTAAATGTAACCTTATACAGATAAAAGAATACTAACATGCAAAGGCGGACAGGAATAACGCTGACTAATTGCTGTATTTGATAGACCAATGTTTAAATAAATAAAAAGGAATTGTAATAACTAAATATGTAATACTAAACAGATAAAGTACATTGTATTTGCTTGAAGGGATTCTGTATTGTATTGAAACAGATCTAGTTATTTATCCGTTATCAGCGGTGCTGTGCGCATACAATAATTTATTTTATTTATTCTTTTATACAAACTAATGGTCCATAAGTTAGTATTTTTCGGATTGGCATCTAATCAGCAAGGCGATTCTGGATCGTTATCCGTAGAATAAATATATGTTATATCTCGGGGCCGGATTTCAGCACACGCAGGATAGCATTTCATCGAATGTATATTTATGTATATATGTATACAATAGAGGCCATTTATCAAATGGGCAGAAGTGGTGGTAAGTGGACACATATAAGGCGGTAATAACTTAGGCGTCGTTCAGGGATATATTTTGCGCTCATTGTTATACATCATACTTCCGTCCTTGGCCATTTGAATAAGATATCGATTTATTGGAGCGGTTTATTTTTGCACTGCTGGCTAGATCTCTTCAAGCTCATTCATCATCGGTTTCACTTCCTCTTGACCCATTGTACCAGCGCTTCCGGCAAGTGTCGGTCAGTCCCCCGAATCTAGGTGACAGTGGCTCATTTAGATTTATGTTGACAACTATTACAAAATTATTGTCAATTATATACTTTTCAGAATATAATGATTAATTGTAGAGGTTTTTGAATAATCGATACACAATTTTTTAAACTTAAATTCTATAATAAATTCTTTAATTATAATTGAATAATATGATGATCAAGTTCTTTGGTAACCACATCTTGCCAGTGGC
This sequence comes from Aelia acuminata, assembly GCA_911387785.2. Lineage (NCBI taxonomy): Eukaryota > Metazoa > Arthropoda > Insecta > Hemiptera > Pentatomidae > Aelia > Aelia acuminata. Next base: position 104,580,839 of record OU426983.1, on the reverse strand, counting down.
TAGATGATTTTTTTAGTGAAAGCTAAAAAATTGAAGCCTAAATACAAATTTTAGAAAGTAATGAAGATACATTTGCCTTCTTGTGTTCGAGCTAAGAAAAAGGTTTCTATTTTTCAGCTTAACAAGCTTTCTAGTGAGTCATCTCATTCTTGGTCCTCAAAAAATTTGGTTTTCAGCGGTTGACATTAAGGATCAACATATCCATTTGAAAGTCATTCGATCTTGGAATTGTAAATAAAGATTATTTAGTTCTTAATTATTTTAATTGTTATCACATGTTTGACAATTTCAGCCCAGTCCATGAAATAGTTTTTTATTTATTACTAGCTGTATATACCGGTTTAGCCGGGGGTATTTGATTTTTTAAATCTATAAAATGAGACTTTTTTCGACTCAAACGATGGATTACGTAAAAAAACCAATTTAAAGCGAGATCATAACGATTTTTATATCAATAAAGAATATACCCAGAGATTGGCTGAAGTTATGCAATTTTAATATGGTCAGGTGTTCGCACCTGGTATAAAAGAAACACTGAGCGAAATTTGGAAAATTTAGGACAAACGGTATGGATTTCTATTAAGAATAGAATTTCATCTTTATTTATTTTAAAATTGTCAGTAAAGGTATTAAATGATTCTGTATAAAAACGAGCTGACTAGGATACTAGTAATAGACTATTAAATTTAAGATTTGTCAATTTTAGTATGGTACTTATATGACTGCCTATCGGGGAAAACCATCTAACCCGTAAGATTCTTCTCCCTTCTCTCAGTTCGTGGGGCCCGTCAGCCTATTGGAGGCAACCTACATGATCTAAGAGTGATGACACATTTATTTTGTCCGAATGTCCTTAGGTCAGGTCCATTGGCTCTTGCTCTTTCTGACCTTGAGAATCCATAATCCATGGGTCTCAAGTGATTGGTTCTGCTTCTTCTGCTGCACCATGAAAACCATATTTGTAGCATGGTTATTTATTGATCTCTCTTATGTTTAAATGTTTTGGTGGAATAACAGAATTATTTTTTCAATATATTATGTGGAATACACAATATAATACATATACAAATAGGTTTGTATGTATCATTAAATTTAAATTTATTATGTTGTGATTCAATTGACATTCCATTTGATTCCGAAAACCGGCAGTTGGTGATTGATGTTAGAAATGCGACAACTCCTCCGCTAAGGGTTCGCCCAGATTTACGACGCCCGTTTGACAGATGCTGGAAACGACCTTCCCACTTTAGGCTTGTGAAACTCTCGGATTAGGTGAGAAAGCGCATAGCGGCGAAGGACAATACTATCTGAGGGGGGCCTCCTATCTCATCCGCGATCTTCCCATTTCCATACAATGCTCGCGACTCCTCGCTCCTCTGTCCGACTAATTGCCCGCTTCCGAACGCGATCATCTCGGAATATTATCGCAAAGGGGGATCGTACAGGCATCTTAGCTTGTTGTGCAGACCAGTTGATTCCAAAAATTCCTTATATATTTTTTCGTATTTACTTGAGGAAAAAAATATGAAATAAAAAAGCAAGAAAGTTAAACAAGTTTTCTCTAAAAAAAAAAATCCTGAATGCTGACTGAACTGCTTTTTCCATCATTAGATTTTATTCTAATATAATAAGAACAAACTTTGGCTCTTCAAATCACGGAGGGTATTTTCTTTATGAGGGAGTACCATAACAGGATATAGTGTTGTGCAAAGAGATAATAAATATAACATAAATTACTCTCAATCCAATGGATTATGGAATTGTTTAATTACTAAATTAAGACTAACACAATATTGAGGATGAAAACCCCCCAGTATTGATCCACTGCAAAGGTAAAATATGTTATACTTTTTATATATATATATTTTTTTCTAAAGTCTCTTTATGCCATTAAGGCTAATCGGACGATGCTACAATCATTATTTATTATCAGTTGTACATAACATGCATGACTTTAACGGGTAAATGACATCGCACATACTCGGACCTATACTTTACGTCCCATCCGAAAGAAGTTAAAGCTAAGGATTATTTTCTACCATTTCTATGCTAGCCACTACAGTACAGGTGGCCTTCTACAATTTTTTATTTATGAATTTATTATTATTAGTTTAATTAATTAATTTTCATAGGTCAACTTATTTAAGGTTTTACTTATGTACGTATTTTAGTCTACTTAAGTTAAGTGTATTCGGATCATTTCAGAAGTCTTCTACACATGACAGAAAAGTTGATAACTGCATAGTTTTAATGTTAAGTCATCAACTTCTTTTTAGAGTGCAGAATGCTGACTATGAAACGGTCACCTATATGATTACCATAGCTCATGAGGATTTTTTCCAACTTATCTAACCTAGAAATACCCTGTGGCCATAGATGAATCAAATAATTTGTTATTATAAAGAGTAAACGGAAATAAATGAATAAATAGTCGTTCATCCTTTACATACCTGATATTTGTATATTTGTAACGGAAGGAACCAAAAAAAATGTCTATTTCTGTTACATTAAGCAAAGTTCTAGAACCCATAGAAAGGTTACATTCATCAGTACACATGTTTGTATCGTTCTAGGCCTTTCTGGTTGGATAGTGTGTCTTTGACTGTAACCTTCATTTAACTGTTTGGTTGCAAGTTTTATTATTTGAGTTCTTGTTTCTTTGGCATTTTACGGGTTTTAATTTCACGTCCAACCCTCTTTAGTATTCCATATTATAAATATTATAACAAAATGAAAGTCCCTCTTGTTTAAAAATAAATATTAAATAAATTAATATTGAAGTGTTTACTCTTTGGCCATAGATATATTTCCACTATTTTTGGCAGGCTCCTTAGACCACTTTCTTTTTCAGTATTTTTTCTTATAGTTAGATGCTGTTATCTGTACATCTTTATATGTCCCTACATTTTCTAGGTATATTTCTGAAGTCTTTGGGAAAGAGGGCAAGAAGCATGGTACACAGGCTGCTAACTGGTTCAAGGCCGCACAGTAGTTTACATAATTGGCCGATTAATCTCAGGCTGTAGCGCACGATCTGCGCAAATATCTGGCCCATTGTCCGCTATATGATCGGCTGTTTATGCAAGCCGTATTAGTCCAAGACCAATTATGACAATGCATCGGATGAATTATAAGGCTGCTATAAATCGAAATTTCAATTTATTATTATTTTTAAATAATGAAATCCGAACTTTTATATGAATGTTAATTTATTAGTAATATAATTAACTAGTTGGCCTGTGGACAAAATTAGCTCACCCATGACCTTATAGAATTAATTTGATACTAAGTTACCACACCGCAGTATAGAGAAAAGTGATTTGGTCTCGCTATGTAAACTATAACTGAACAGGTTTTAAGAGACTGTATCTTCGTCAGTAATAGTCCGATTTTCACTTAAAGGAACATCTTTGTTAGGCTATTATGAAAATGTTTTGGAAGGTAGTGGTTTTGTCTCCATGGAAACTATGTATTTAGAATAGAAGTCTTTTATTTAAAAGAAAAACATTAAAAAAAACATTACAAAACTATACACATATTTAAAGACAAATTTTAACAAGGCTTACGCCATCTGCCAGGAGTCCTAAAAATAATAGTTCTGATATTTTTTATAGTTATAGTCAAGGCTCACCTTTTGTGAGCCTTCCTATAGGAATGCACGTACTATATTCAAGGGCGGATCCAGCCGGTTCTAATCAGCTTATAGCTGATTTAAAAATAAAAGCGTTATTTAATAATATTACTAGTGTAATGTTAAACAATAAAACCATATGGTTTAGAATTGTTGGAACAAACTGTTATAGTACATGTTTGTAAATACGTGTTCCAGTACCATCTATGCTGACCTCGAACATTCGATGGTGTTCTTCTCACGACTTAATGTGAGGAACGATGGATTGAAGAGTTTTTATTCAGAAGCTCAAGTTGTAGGGTTATTTCTGTGTTACAAATTAATAATTTTTGTAACCTGTTTAAATATTTGTGTTTTCATAATTTGTATGGCATTGAAAATTGTTGTCGTATAAAAAAAATTGTTTAACCCACTATACAGTGGTACAGTATTTTTTTATTGATCGCTTTTCTCAAGGCGTTTTCTGTGGTATCTGGCTTTTTTTCCACCTGGAGGGGAAGGAAACCTTTATTAATAGCTCAATCATCTAATATGATAATTATCGTATAAATTACGTCATAACGACAAAAACACTTTTTAGTAATAATATATAGAAGATATTTGTACGAACAATCTAAATATTTGAAAAGATTTTCCCTTTGGCTGTTTATTCACGGCTATTGAGGTAAAACCTTGAAAACGGATGAGAGCTGTTTTGTGCGGGGGTTCATTGTTGACTTCCTACATTCACCGGTTCTCGTATTGTTCTCCGTTGCGAAATGCTTGCTCCAATGCTTCATAAAACGGATTTTATTATTAATTTATCTCCGTGGAACATACATTTTCTTTATTAAAGCAGTATAAAGGATTAGTACAACATATGTCAAGTATACTTACGGTTGCTGAAAAGAGTAAGGCTTCTTTAGAAGTTCTAATCTCCATAAACAAATGTAGCATGAAGCATAAACTAATTTAAAAAACAATTGGTGGGAGCAGTATGAATTTAAAAAAAAAAATAAATGGTTTAAACTACATTAATTAAAAAATAGATATAAAGATACAAGATAAATTTAACCCAAAAGTTATTATTTAGTGAAAAATTTAGTGAATTTATTATTTAGTGAAAAAAAAAATTGGTGGGAACAGTATGAATGTAAACAAAAAATAAAAATAAATGGTTTAAACTACATTAATTAAAAAATAGATATACAGATACAAGATAAATTTAACCCAAAAGTTATTATTTAGTGAAAAATTTAGTGAATTTATTATTTAGTGAAAAAAAAAAAATTGGTGGGAACAGTATGAATGTAAAAAAAAAAAAAAAAAAAAATAAATGGTTTAAACTACATTAATTAAAAAATAGATATAAAGATACAAGATAAATTTAACCCAAAAGTTATTATTTAGGGAAAAATTTAGAGAATTGAAATATATGATTAAACCATTTTTTATTCAAAGAAAATAATTTCCAATGACACACAAATTATTGAAACATAAATAATTAAACAGGTTACAAAAATTATCACTTTGTAACACACAAATGACCATATGACTCTGACTTCAGAACCAAGACTCCAGTCCATCGCTTCTTATATATAGGTGTAAGAAGAACAGTCTGGAACCGCCTGGGCCTGCGTAGGTTGTACTCGAAAATCATAGTCTCAAACCGTTTTTTCCAATTGTTAGTTCCTTCCAACAATTCTCAAACATATGTTTTTATAGTTTTTGTTTGTTTTTTTTAACGTCACTTTATTGCTAATCCGACGTCACTTGTCTAAGGCTAATCCGACGATGCTACAGTGGGAGTCCTAAATTTTGTCTATACAGGTTTAATTAGGATAGGGATCTTTAACGAGTACCTGACATCGTACAGGCTCGGGACCTCCATTTTACGTACTATCCGAGGGACGGCATAGACAAGGATTTTTTACTCCCATTAAAAAATCCCAGGGCCACTTTTATAGTTTTTGTTTAACGTTACAATAGTGTTTGAGATTCATGCAAACTGTACCTATAAATAACGTCATTAAGCTGTTACCTTCTATGTTTTTCTCTATGGTTCTGATTCTATTATGAGTACTTTCAGAGTTGTATGAAATTGATCTCAGAATAATTATTGTAGGAAATCAAAGTATACTATCAAATATTACCGCTATCAAAGTCATCATTTCTACTTAATCTAGATCCTAAACTTTATGCATCGGGCTCTGTATTGTTATGATCCTATCCACCGCCCCGAGATTTGATTCCTGACAGACAGCATGTAGAAGCTTTGTTTGAATTAATTCCTAAAGGTCAAGGGTAAGACTGTAGACATCCATCTTGCTCAGATGAGACATCCACCCCGAACAGCGATTATTGCCCACTGGCTCCCCCTCGCCTAATTGACCAATTCATCACGGCCATTATACGGGAGGCTCTCGGATCTGGAGTTGATTGTTAATCACCCTTCTCCAGGATGATTAATAACAATGATTAAATGGTCGAGGTTCTGTTTCCAATGCCACTTAATGGTTCGCTTTTGAACTGGATCGTTTGGATCTGAGGGGTCTACAATAGTAATATCCACTAAAGCAGAATATTATGATCCTAAGATGGTTTATTTCCCTTTTCAATAATAAAGTCCATTTCTTTTTTTAATAGTTCATTGTCATGAAGTGATGAAAACAAAATCGGATCAATCAGCGTAGAAAGTCTAAACACATAATAACTGGAATCATTACATTATATTATAAACTCGTTTGACTTACCGGAAGCAAGACGAAGTGTTCGATGGAGCTGGAATATAGGTCTTCCAACCTTTCCAAATTTTAGGTTTGTTTGTTAATTTAATAATATTTTATTCTGATATGGCTAATCGGACGATGTTACCGTGAAAGCCCTAAATCTTAGGGGTTGGGTAGGGTATGAATCTTTGAAGATTTTTTTTTTTTTTTGACTATTTAAAATAAAATGAGAAGTTAAGCGAACAAAACGATGTCTGACGATATAAGCAACATCAGATAAAGCTAAAAGAAGGAATAGGAGTTTATCTTAAGTAACCATTCACAAAAAGTTCAAGTATCCATTACACCATAAAATGATTTGGAGCAATAAAAGGTGTTCACATATTGTGAAGATAAATGTTCAAATTCAAGAAATTATTTAAGCAAAACCAATAAAAAACCTCGTTGTATTTATTTAGTTTGATCATAATTATTTTCAAAGGAATAGTAACAAATTACTTTACGATATATTCAAGTACAATTTATTTTTAATGATACCAAAAATTTATATAAAATTTCTTAGTTTTCTAAATGTATAGAATTGGGTTGCATTGAGGCAGCTACGCCGCAACTACCTTCACTCAGGTATGAAGAGCAGGTAGGTCAATAGGGCGCAGATCTCCTAAGTTTTGTTCTACAGCATCCTCTGTACCTTAATTGTGGAACAGTTAAGGCCCTATAAAAACATTTAGGAACAGAGCAGTAGTCGTTGAGGTTTATGCTAGAGGATCTAAAAGTTCACTGGTATAGGTTCCCAATATAAGCTATAAAACTTTTTTCGTGTGTTCCTTCAATTTAAATAATACGTAAAAACTTTTAAGTAAATTAAAGTATACTTTTGATAAGACTGTGTGTATATAATGTTCTCATTTGCAATTGTATGTCGAGAAGACCGTAATATATTTCCCAATCATAGTGTGCGTGCGAAGAAGAAACGGCGCGTGTCCTCAATTACAGCTAAGGATGACACTCCAAAGCCGCAAGAAGCAGAAGAGCCCAATATGGGTGGCCTCCATCGGGGATAGATTGATCGCCATGGAAGACAAAAGAGGTACGGACTGGTTGTTACGTCACAGCCACAGCTACTGCGCTAGTAGTTTCACTTTCTAGACCACTCGGCGAGGACCTTGCATCGCTATTTTCTTGTCCCAGAGTTGCCTCCGAGTATTGTCGTATCCTGACCTATTAACAGAACCCTTTGTTATATGTTTGCCTGCTTGATGGCATGGGCCGTTCGGCTTCTCTCATCTTCATTTAACATTGAAATGCAACAATCAAATGCAGGATGTCATTTTTCGGTTTATGCTGAATACGTTTTAGTGTGATTTTTTTACTTTCACTTACCTATATATGAAATATATAGTAAGTGGAAGTATTGCGATCTTGAAAAAATTCGACTTCCGGTTTTCAACGGAAATACACGTTTTGGGGTCCCCTGAGTCGAAATGACCAAGTCCCGCGAAATGGTCTGTGTGTGTGTGTGTCTGTGTGTGTGTGTGTGTGTGTGTGTGTGTGTGTGTGTGTGTGTGTGTGTGTGTGTGTGTGAACAGACTAGCTCAAAAACTATAAACCGTGCGATACTGAAATTGGGTATTTAGTGTAGGTATATGCCCGCGATGTGACAGCATAAATTTCATCAAAATTACTTAAAGGGAGGGGGTACTTTACTTAATAACTTTTTAGGTTTTTTTCGATTTTCTCAAAAACGGCTCTAACGATTTTGATTAAACTGAGTATTTCATCTATTTATATGCCCGAGATATGACTGTAAAAATTTCATCAAAATTGATAAACCGGAGGGGGGACTTTACTTAATAAATTTTGTAACATTTTCACGTGTTTTTTTTTATTTACTCTAAATCGGCTTTAACGATTTTGATCAAACTGGGTATTTGATGTATTTATATGCCCGAGATATGACTGTAAAAATTTCATCAAAATTTATTAACCGGAGGGGGGACTTTACTTAATAAATTTTGTAACATTTTCACGTGTTTTTTTGATTTTCTCAAAAATGTCTTTAACGATTTTGATTAAACTTAGTATTTGATCTATTTATATGCCCGAGATATGTCTGTAAAAATTTCATCGAAATTGATCAACCGCAGGGGGCACTTTACTTAATAAATTTTGTATCATTTTTACGTGCTTTTTTTATTTACTCAAAAACGGCTTTCACGATTGTGACCAAACTGGGTATTTGATGTATGTATATGCCAAATATGTGATAGCCAACATTTCATCAAAATTGATCAACCGAAGGAGGGACTTTACTTAATAAATTTTGTATCATTTTCACGGGGTTTTTTATTTACTCAAAAACGGCTTTAACGATTAATAAAAATAAGATATGAATGTAGAAAAATGTTTGACTTTGGGAAATTATATTTAACAAAACACGTCAATTTCTTATTTAAGTAAGTTGGTAAGTGAAAGTTGTGTGTTGCGCGCACGCACCAGATTTTTTTTTTTTTAAGTTATAACGCTTAAACGTAAATACCGTAATGTAAACAGTTTTTGTGAAATATTTTTTAACAATTTTAAAAAATTAGATTGCATATCGATTACCTGTTAATGTTTTATAAAATGTAATACTGATTCTAAATCTGATATTTTCTTTATTTAAATAACCAATATTTAACTTCTTTCTTTTTTTTTTTTTTTTTTTTTTTTGTATAATGTCCCTATTATATTTAGGAACTTAATGAAAAAAAAAAAATATTTCCTCTTTTATATTCCTTTATTATGGTCAGATCATGAAAAGTTTTCATGAGGTTTGGGGTCCACCACCCCTTCATTTGGAACACTCCTCACTATACATTATTCCTACTCTCAAGAATAAAACAGTTATACAATAATCTAATTCTTTTTATCAATTTATCAGTATCTTCATTTGGTTTTTTTATTTATTTTTTCGTTATCCAAAATCAAATGTTTAGTTAGTAGTTATATAACATAACTTGTTGTTTATTTATTTAACGCCCCTTTATGCTACTAAAGCAAATCGGACGATGCTACAGTGGGAGTCCAAAATTTTGCCTAACCAGGTATAAATAGGTTAGGGATCTTTAACGATTACCTGACATCTTAAGGTGCCTTTACACCTTACGAACCTCACCTTCGAACCTTGCCGTACCGACGTGAAGAGAACAGCCATTTATACTTCACGTGAGGTTAGGCGAACCAATATGGCTGACGCACCCAAAGCTAGCTTATGATAAAGAAAAAATATCCATTATCAATATATTTTATATTATCTGAAAAATAAAAAAATAGGAGACGATTTACAACGTTTCACAAATTACACTAGTATCACCAAAAACTCCTGTCACTTAGGAAAAACCCAAATCAAAAGTGACACTAGCGCTACCCCCGAACCCAGGCGAACAGGTGAAGTACCTAGAACACCCAAACAGTCGACGTGAAGGCTTTACGAAGGTTGTCCGAGGGTGGTGTTCGAAGGTAAAGTTCGTAAGGTGTTTAAGCTCCGATTAAAAATCCTAGGGCCACCGCGCGCTGGACGCGAACACGCGACCTTTAATATAGTAGATTGCCATGCTAACCACTACACCACAGGTGTATGAACCCATCAACATGTATTTGATATTATTTCATACCGTTGTAAACCTTTAAAATAATTTTTTAGGCATAGCTAATAATAAATTATAGAAAATTATTTTTAATTAGCCTTCTTTTCCAAGTTTATAACGACTTACGTAATTGTTAGCTCAGTTTTCTCTTGCCTAGTTTTACCGTAACCAGTAGGATTGGTGTAGTGTCACTGACTTCAAAGCGAGTTACGCAATCAAAATTATGGAAAATTATTCGGAATAATATAAACAGCATGGAGCAGTATGAGGGATTCTCCATGCCCCTCAAGCGTGAAGATTCTTTACTTTCCTGTACACACTCTTACAATATTCGTGCAAAGAACGGTAAAAAAAAAACATAAATATTAAAAGTTATATTTCAAATCAAATATAAACATTCTTGTTTGATATTAGTAATATTTCGCATATAGCATTAATCAGTGGCCTAGAATTTTAGAAGCCCCATTAGGAGCAACGTGTACACATCATATCATACAGAATAGAATTTATTTTTGCCATGTAAAGTAAAGTATGAACGATATTCAAAAGGCTTTCTAGTTACTAATAGTAGGATTTCCGCGAGTATTTTTTAAAATTTTGTTAAGAATGGATATACCTTTCAATTTTTCGTATACGATAGTTATTGAGTTATGCGCAAACAAAATTTGGAACTGGAATAAAAACATATATAACACAGACATATATCTAGGTGCAATATGTCATCGAATCGTAGTCCAATGGAGATTGTTCTCTCTGTTTCTCAAAGACCTACTTGTAATCCTCCCGTTTACGATTTAATGACAAGACTACATTAAGTTAAGTTCGAATTGAAGCCATATTTGGTATTATTTTTATATAACAACAGCAGTGGTTACGGGTCTTTTTTACTTTACCCACACCAGTTACTTATTTATAAAAGAGTGATTTATCTTAATATTAAATTACAACAGATGATTAAATTATTATATTTAAAAATACTAAAACGTAAACAAAAATTATAGTTAATATACTGCATCTGGAACTTCTCAAACTGTATTCTGGAGATCTTCTTTGGTGAAAAGCAAGTTTCATAAAGTATCGTCTGCTTTTCTGCATTTCCGTGTTTTATGCAATATTCCCAACCTTTGAAATGTCTTAAATGCCTTTTCTTCCGATTTAAGAACAGGACTCAGTTGTACCAGATTCATTATTAACAAAAACAACTTCAAAGTTTCTTAAAAACCTAGGAGGTATTAGGTAGGTAACCTCCTGTATAATTTTTTTACTCTTAAAATAGACTTATGTTATTAATAAATAACATAATTTATTATAAATTAATAAATAACGTTAAATGAATCACTAATAATATCAAAAAGTAACTGTTGTCGGTAAAGTAAAAAAGACCCGTGATTACTTTATAAAGCACACCCAATTTCAACGAAGTGGTCATTGTAATTAAATAGATGGATTAAGAGGGTGCACCTCGATGATGAAAAACCTGGTGGTTGAGATCTATTGCGATCAAATCATTTTCTTGAAAAATCGTTGGCAAGGAAACAGTATTATATTATTAAAGTCAAACAAATTGTTCTACTTTATTCTCGCCTAATCTTTTTACTAACATCAGTCAATTTAATATTTCTGTATTTATTGGGCAGTATTATAGTGTTATTTTAGTTATGGCACCGAACATGCTGTGAGCATGAAGGTTGTAGAGAAAGCTATAGGGGACTTGCTTCGCAGAGGTTTGTTATTGGTCTCGTTACCTCTTCCGCAAACTTCGTCGACTCTCCTGCGTAATATTCTCTGATTGTCGGCTGGTAAATTTGTGGTCTCTATCAGGAAGTGATCCGGTTACCTAATAACAACAGATGTCATTCCATTCCTCTTAGAAAGTACCCAAAGCTCATTTCGAGACCTCTCTCAAACATGGTAGTATAGTTGTGGTTTTATTATTTACCATCGGGAGATTTGTGCTGTAAACTGCATCATAAACTGCTTACAGTCTGATGCAATCTCTCAGGAGTATTCTTTCTACTATTCTCATTTTGAACGACTCTATATAATTGATAGATGAATTTGTTATTTATGAGGTTTGGTTTATCGCAAGCTTATCGGAGTAAGAGGGAAACTTGTTTATCAATATTTCATTACCGAGATTGAAGATCTCCCCTTTCTTCGTTTCCTGAAATATCGTTGATTCCTGTCACGTTCCTTCCTTAGTGGTCTCTTCTTCCAAAGTTCATTCTTTGTATTCTCCACAACTCCTTTGAAACGATACCAAGCTTTAAAGTCTTAAATCAGAACAGTTAGAATATAACTTTTTTTTTAAACCATTTGTGAATCTGCGTATGACAACACATGTCAGGCATGGGGAAGGTTGCCACCCAACAGTACCTCTTGTCTGGCTTGGTTCAGTTATTCTTGTTAAAGAAGGAGATCTCTCATCCAACTCCTTTTTAATCTCCTCCTAATATATAAGGGCATGTCATCTGTAGCCATATCTCGTATAAGAAGGTTAATATGTCCGTGTAAGTTGTGTAAATAGTATAATATAACTTAATAGTACCACGCTAAAGTATTTTTCTTTTTCCTATGGATGAAAAAATGTATTATTTACAATATCAATTTACTACTTTTTATTTACATCAATGAATTCATCTCCCTTTGCATCTTAATACATCCCCTATTCTCATTTGAAATGCGCTTCTTTAAATCATATTTGTCCTTTCGTCGATGGTTTCATAAACATATTATTCTGAATTACAACCCAATTCGATTTTTTTTCTTTTTTCTTCTACAATTCTAATATTGCAACAATGTGTTTAGTACCGGTTTTTTTCTTTATGTTCTTTATTTCTTTAAATTATTCTGACTGACTCTATCAGAACATTCTGGAACATACCGACCGTTCTACTGCATAAGATTAAAAAACTATATTTGTAAAACTATAAACGATATTCAATGTTTTATTTATAGTGCCAAGATAAAGGTATATTTCTCGATCCTTGTGACTATCTTAGATCCCTTTTTGGCCAATGTTCTATTTCTCAAGAGGTTCCGATCTGACTGGAATGAAGAACTCAGCTGGCGATGTTCCAATATCGATGAAGTGCCTTAGCCTTTTCCTCCTCCCTTTGGTGCAATAGAATTCTCTCTCATAGTATCGCTACTCGATTGCTACAATATATGTATATCAGGCACTTGGTAATTTTTTTATTCTATCGCATGTCGGCAAGAAGATGCTTGTAACTCAAAATATATCAACTTTAATCAAGTTATGCACATACCGTTTGAATCAGAAAGGCGAAACCTACAATGCCAGAAAATTATTACTATGGTATTAATAGTTCCGTTCGCCTAAGGTGCAATGTACCATATTCTCTAATGGAGGGGCTGATTGTGTTAACGCCATTAAAGGGCTATTTTGAGTTACAGTTAGTACCAATGGTAGACTTTTTCCCTAGTCACTGTTGGTAGATACATATAAAAATTGAGAATGCAGTTGGAACTTCCCATGTGACTATCGAAAAATAACATTTTTTTGAGTTTTAATTATCTTCTTACCGGCGTGCTATATTGTCCATTTTGTTTCATTTATGATAATTCTTAATAATGATAAACGGATTCAAATAGCTTTGAGTGTCGAAATATTTATTATTATTGAGCTTCCTCTCTTTCTCTTATTTCCTTTCTTTTCTAGTATATCATTATTTAATTTATTGAATACGTATTTTAATAATTATAAATATTCAATAAATATTTATTGTAATAATTATATAATACATGTATAATTATTATAATAATGGTAATTATAATAATTGTTATAATAATTAATTAATACAAACTTACTAATACGTATTTATTTTTTTGTTTCAGGTAAGTTTGAAATTGCAAAAATACAAACAAAACGTTAAACTTTACTTGAGATGCAGCTCAGGTAGGATGCAGTTTAATTTACTATCATTTAATCGCATTTTTAACACAACGATCACCAAGATGTTTAATAATTTAAATAACAGAGGGATTAGGCCAAAAGATGAATTTTCAATAATGAATAAATATTTATGAACAAATCTATGCAATTAAATTAAAGATTAAGATAATTATTTAGTAAAAATAACAAAAGAGTGTATTATTATTTATAAAATAACCGAGTGAGTGCTAAACTGTAAGTCCTAATTTTAGAAATGATGGAGTTCTTGAATTCGCTATTTCCTACGGATCTAAAGCCATGAAATGTTTGTTTATACTTTCTCCAGGATGCATCACCCAAGACTGCACAACGTTACATTAATAATCGCAGCCTTATAGTTTAGTAAATAATATTTTATATTTTGTTTTGAACGGTATTTCCTGTTGCCACTGGCTTAAAAACGGTCCATCCATGTTTGGACATGAGCAAATTTATCGCGCATCCGATTCCACCCACAAGAAAAACAAATCTGCAGAAATAAAATGTTAAATTTTACTATACACATCTTATTATCATAACTGACGGTTGTTATATAACTGTGTTATATTTTTTTATTAACAACTCGGAACAAAATTATATCGATAAGAATATTTTTATAATCCTACATTGAGATATAAATAACAACTAAACCACCAATACATTTAATATTTTTATTTCAAACTAAAAGTTATTTGTTATGCAATATACGTATTTCTTTAAACTTTTGCGGTCTAATTGTTGGTTTAGATTTCATACTAACTACTATTTAAGTTTTTTTTTTTTTTCTAAACTAGTTTAGTAAAATGATTGTGTATTAAATAACATTTCCGCTTAAGATTTCCTTTAGTGAAAAAATGCAACTAATAATTACTTCTGACTATGTAACAAGTTTCTTATTACTTCTGTTTGCTTTATAACTGAAAATTTTCAAACGTCGATGTTATGTAACATTATTTAATAACAGTCCTAGTTATTGGCATAATACATTTAAAAGCATAATAAAATTGAAATCCTTCTTATTTCAAGCAATATTAAATCCTTTCATTCTTATTTTTCGTTAATATTTTTTATGTATCATTCATTTATTTTCGTTTCATAATAATTATCGCTAACATAAAATTTAGGTCTACATTATTTCATTATTTAATGAAATTTTTCTATTTTTTAAAATCTACAAAATGTAACGATATTTCTTAAAGTAAAGGACGAGAATAAAAGATAAAGGAAAAATAATCGTAGTTCTTCTTTTCCAGTTCCTTCTTATGTACCCTATTCTCCTATGTTTGCGTGTATTATCCACGATCTGAATTCTTCCTTTTAACTTTTCTTCTTCAATCATCTTTTTCTTGTCAGATCTCCACTTCTTTTCAAAGACTATCCGATGGCAAAGAAAAAGTTGGGGAAGATGTAATGCGGGTTGGGTATGGGCCTACAAAGCAGGCACTTTCTCTCTATTATCTCATATCCTTGGTAATCTCTTCTTCTTCTTGCCTTCTCTCTATCGGTATTCGTTTCCTTTCTTTTGTTTTTCATCCTATCTCTCTCACTCTTCTTTCTGTTATACCGCGGAAGAGGTCTGAGTACAGTTAGAAAGAATGTGGGGATATTAAGCGCTTCGTTGCCTTATCACTTTCTTCCTTTGCGGCTTTTCGTGTTTCTGTGAGGATTCGGAATCGAATTCTGGTCGATTCTATTACATGCTCTTACTCTACTGAAATCATAGCCATCCGTCTCGGAGGACTGTGATTTCAGAAGACGAGAAGAAAAGAAAGAAAAAGAAAAGAAAAAAGTTCCCTTTCAATATTTTACTCAGTGTTTTCACACAGGTCAGATAAGGGACTATAAAAAAACAAACAGAAAATATTTAGAATAAGAATGTTATGAGCAGAAGTCTGAACGAATTGCCAAAACAATAGAATTCAAATTAGTATTTTTTAAGCTTAAAACGAAAATTCGGCACTCATTAAAGCAGAATTATAACGACAGATAATTTTCCATAATACTGTTACGTGAAAAAAAAACACAAAACACATGATTTTAAATAGTTCTAGACTTGTTGTAAGAGTTGGAACAAACTGTTACAGTACATGTCTGTGACTTCTTTAGACTAAATCTAAATAAAACTAAGACTAAATAAGAGTACCATCGACACCGGCCCAGAAGGTTCTGGATTGTTCTCCTTACGAATATATATAAGGAGCGATGGACTGAAGCTCAAGTCATATGGTTCTTTTCGTGTTACCGTGTAGTTGCAAAGTGATACTTTTTGTAACCTGTTTAATTATTTGTGTTTTCATAGTCTGTGTGGCACTGTAAAATCTTATTTTCGTTCAATTTTAGTTTAACCATTTAGTTCAAGTTTAACCTTCATAAGTGTTACAATACAAAAAGTATTAACTCAAAGTGATGCATAACTTATGTATAAAAATATAATTGGAACTTCCGAAATAGGAAGCTTTATGTCTCTGAAATATTAACGAGATAATAATCTGTGACATTGAGCGTTTAAAAAAAAAATTAACAAATCTTACATAACCAAAACAAATCATTAATTTTTAACGTTTTATCGTTCAAGAGTTTTATGATTAATATTTTTTATATTTATACTTTTTTTTGCACCTGTCGCAACTAGGTGACAAAAAATCAGGAAATGAGTTATAAACAGCTGTCATCTTGGGATTAATGTAAAACATATATGAATTAATTCAATGTTTGGATTAATATAAAACTTAAAAATCAATTATCGATTTTCAAGCTAAGTGCAAAAAGGTTTTTTTATGCAATATTTATTATATATTATTATTTTTAAGCGTGTATGTAGTAATTTGAATTGAAGCGCTGACATAGTAAAGGTAGTAAGTA